>WWET01004275.1:55921-76802 GCA_011038615.1 Limnodynastes dumerilii
ATACATACACACACACACACACACACACACACACTCTCTTTAGCTGCTAAGCATCCAGGGATAGAGAGAATCATTCAAAAATCATATCAAACAATACTGTAGTTAGTGCTCAAAGTATATTTAGTATTTGATATATTACAAATTTTAGTTAGATAAAAATGTATGTTCACAGATACATTATATGATAATATCTTATATTCTCCAAAAATACATTTACAACAATTGACATTATTAGACGTGAAAGTGCTTGACAGAGTGGAGTAGAGGATAGTCTTAGTGGGGGAGGAATGCAATTCCAGAGAGTGGGTGCAGCTCGGGTGAAGTCATATAATTGGGAATCAGAGAAATTATGAAGTGCAGAAGAGAGTTGTAGATCTTGTGATGATCTGAGAAAGCAAGCTGGTTTATATCTCGAGACAAGTCAGGATATGTATGCAGTTGCAATGTTTATGGCTTAATAGCTTAGCATGAGTATTTTGTATGTGATTCTATAGAAAACAGGCAACCAGTGTAAAAAGTGACAGAGAGGACTACCTCTATTTGAACATTTTGCAAGGAAAATCAGTCTTGCTGCTGCATGCAATATAGACTGTAGAGGGGTAACCTTGCATTGTGGGAGTCCAATAAGGAGAGCATTGCATTAATCAATGCATGAGATGATCAGTGTAGGAATGGGAGTTTTAGCAGTGTCTTGTGAGAGATATTTTCATATATTTTCTGGAAATGATTTTTGGATTGTATATAACAGAATTTAGAAACAGATTGTATGTGGGGCACAAAGGACAGTTCAAAGTCAAGTATAACAACTAGGCATTGAGCTTGAGGAAATATTTAATTATTGTCAACAGAAATTGAGAAATCATGGTCCAGACTTATTAAGCTGCAGTCTTGGAAAAGTGGAGATGTTGCCCATAGCAACCTAACAGATTTTATCTGACATTCTCTAGTATGTAAAAAAAGAGAGCTAGAATCTGATTTGTTGCTATAGCAACAGCTCCACTTTTACAAACACGCAGTTTAGTAAATCTAGCCCCACGATTTGTTTTACATTTAACACATAGTTCCACGATGGTATAAAAATTCAGAAGTTTGTGGAAATATTCAGTAAAATAATATTTTTTATCTATATTACCGGGGGATAATCTATTGATATACTAAAATATATCACCATAGTCCTAATATAAATGAAATTACTTGTTACCTAATTTTCAAACATTAATAAATATGTAAAGCCAGTATATATAAATACAGATGTCTTTCAAACTTATATTATTGTATATTGAATATAACACTTAAAATCATCCTGTGTGACTCAATATCCTCCTATATGGAAAAATTACCTATAGAGGAAATGTCTTTTTCTTCCTCATCTGTACTGCTTAATCCTTTCATCTTTCCAGTCACCAAGACAGTCACCAACTCCTGCAACCTCTGGGTAACTATACTATGGTACTACTTTTACACTCTGGATCGTCCCTTACATATGTAGTTGCAGGTGGTGCACACGTAACATCCACTGTCCAAACTAAGGAACAGTGTTTATAAATGTAAACCTTAGTCTACAACTAAAATTGTAATATTTATTTAATATCAATGAAGAGTATATACAGTATTACTGCATCATAAATATTACCAACATAGGGAAACAAGAAAGGAACATGAAATATTTTTCCAGAGTTCTGTGAGTAGGAACTCTGGATGGGTAGCACAGGGATTGCATACATATGTGTAACATGCAAATGAATATGTATTGTATAGGTAATTAGACTGAGAGGTGTATTAGACTAAGAGGTGATTTCTACAAAATATATAGATTGGGTGCAGGGTGTTATGGAGATTGCTACAATTTAAACTTTTTGGGATTTCTATAAATATAATCACATTCTCACTCAGACAGAGACATCTATAAATAAAATGTATATATATTTTGCAATAAAATACTCTCTTATTGCATATGTACATTTTCTTGATATTCATTATCTATGGGTATGTCAGATGTAGACTCATGATTTATTTGTTTTTAAAATGTTCTTAAGCCGACCACACACTATACAATCTCCCTAATGACTGATATAACAAGGCAGTTATTGGGAAAATTGCATAATGGAAACACACTGCCAAATAATAAATGCTTTCTTACTGCACACTGCTTTGATCCTATTCAGATTGGCTCAGCAATGGACAGATCATTTAGGACTGTTAGAGCTATAGAATTATAGGCAATAGTACTTTGGGATTGTGTTATGGCAGATGAGTCCATGTCACACACTATATAATAATTGACTGATTGGACTGATTATAGCGTACTGTGTAGCCATTTTTTTTTATTTTTTTTATTAACAGTGAGACAGTGAGTCCTATACAGATTTATCCCACTAATAAAATACAGGTCATAGGATGCTACACAGAACAACAACGCATTTCAAATAGAATTACTCCTAATTATAATACTATACACATTTTGACTTCACCACCATCAATTCCCCCAAAAAATCAAGGATTTAACCCTCCAGTAAGCATTCTAATCTTTTTCTTGATAGCTTATATATGAAAAAGAAAAGAGAAACATAGATGCCCTCGTGTAGGTTGTTAAACAATTTTCTCAGTCCACACAAATGACACTCGCCTTAGTTAGAGGTACAGAATATAATTTACCTGAATGGTGTTGTTGGTATTTTTCTCATGGATATAGAGAGGTGAGGACAACAGAAGAAAATTCATGGAGAACTGACACCGGTGTGAAGCTTAATAAATTTGTTTTATTAATATTTTCCCATTTAGGGTTTTTCTGATTAGCGAGAAATCTTGCTTGTTTTTGAATTCGCAGGAAACTTAGTTAGTTCAACAGATAAAATAAATTACCATTTTCAGACAATAACAATTTTCTGGTTCTTATTCTTACAACTAACAGATAGGGAAAACCATAATTGTTGCATATAGCTCAATCCCACTGTAATTTTCCACACCCTCACTATGAACTATCTTAAAAAAACAATTGTAGAAATACACACAATCTCAGGATTCATATAACCAAAATGTTTAAAATACCAATTTTACATTAACTGTATTAATCACTCAAATTTGTATTCAAATTGACAGTCAGTATCACTGTATATATCTTAAAGAATTGGAGTCAATGCACTGTTCACCTTTTCAATTCAAGTTAATATTAAGTGTATCCAATCAGGTAAATGGTAAAATAGTATTTATTTGCCATACTGAATTAATATATAGTTTTCTTCATCAAATCTGTGCACTAAGCTTGTATACATTTAGGTAGTTGACAAAGCGGTCTTTATGTAACAGTATGCATCAAATTATTCATTGTCTCTTCAACAATGTTGCACTCTCTCACCAGCAATCATGTAATTATATGTCAACTTCTCTTCTAATAAGGATCTGCTCTCCCCAATTAAGTTCTACCAGCCCAGGACACCCCTGGTACCCAATTCAGACTTTCCACCTCGATTCTGCGTCACCTCTCAGCCAATCAAATGGATCTATACAGTAACGGAGGAGATCTTGAGCTTTTAGCTACAACCTATGTGTTGCTCTGGTTCTCAGCTTTCCCCGACTGTCTCCGGCTTCGTTTCCCGACTGTCCCCGGCTCCGCTACCACCAATTCGCACAGCAGCCTGTCAGCACAACCTTCACCGACCGCTCACCACCTTTGAACCTCTGCTCTAACGCACCACACTCTCCTTTTATACCCTGCAGGATTCACCAACTGTCCCCCTTCGTGCCACACATCACGCTCTGCTTTTCAAATGTCTGCCACCTCGCACTCAGGAACAACTCCGCATGCCAACACTAGCCCACACCACCCAGGCACGGGACCAATGCCAGCTGCAGCTGCCCTCCTTACCCCTTCTTTTACCACAAGCAGCATTTCCTCCCATTAAATTTGATTACAGCAGACGCTGTCACCAGGGCAGACCCACCGCCATCACAGTGACCCTCAGGGGCACCACACGAACAAATGATATGCACTAACAATCCATAAATCTTTATCCATTGCATATAATTATGGCATAATTAGGAACCTCCTCCATACTTTCTTACCAAATTTATCCCTCTGTCTCTTCAGCACTAAAAGTTCACCCTGGAGACGGGGAAATACAGTCCTTTCTTCATCGATAAGTCACGTATGGAACATAAGAGGGAAAAAGCACAAATACTCTCATGTAGGTTGTTACTAAATTTCCCAGACCACATGCCAGAATGTTATGCACTCCCAAGATATCTTCCTTTTTTTTTACTGCATTTAGACACAGCTCTTTACTCACCTCCTTTGTTTCTCCTCCACACTTCTATCGTCTATCTTTCAAATCATGTATGACCAAAAATAAAAAATGTAATGACCTCTCCATACTGATCAACACATTTTATCTACTCGATGGACACAGGGTAAAATATTTTATCATTTAATCACTATATATATCCACATTAAAAAAAACCATGATTATCTTCCTATATTTCTTATTTCAAATTGATCCCCGTAAGGGAGAGACCCTCGCTACTGCAAATATACACTTCTCTCCACTGATACAATGAAATAGAATATAGGTACTTTCCAGCTGACAAATGGAAAAAGGCGCTTGCTCATTTAAAGTCCAACCGCTGTACCTGATGTCACATTACGCGGCAGAGGCCGCGCTACTTACCCGGTTAGAAGGCTTCTTGCATCAATCTTCTCCCTCCGGGCTGTCAGGCTGTTCCAGCGGCGGGGTCTGTGGTGTTCTCCGGCGTCCGCGTGGAGTGCTGGGCGCCGCCATCTTGGAAGATGTCACATGACTCCCCGCGGCCAATCCTGAAGGAGGCCAGGGGAGCATGTGACGGAGGAGCCAATCAGCTGCAGGGGCGGGCTATTTAAACCCCTGTCAGCTGTGGCTCATTGCCAGAACTTCGTTGTCTTCCACGTTGGAGCCTGGTTCCTGTTACCCTGTCTCAGCTGCTGGATATCTCCTTCCTGCTTGCCTCGCAGTGTACCAGCCTGAATCTACAGTCTGTCTGACTTACCTGCATCTTGCCTGCAGTCTGCCTGACTTACCTGCATCCTGCCAGACCTATCTACAGTCTGCCAAACCTGCCTGCAGTCCGTCTGACCTTCCTGCATCCTGCCTGCAGTTTGTCGGACCTACCTGCATCCTGCCAGACCTACCTACAGTCTGCCAAACCTACCTGCAGTCTGTCTGACCTACCTGCATCCTACCTGCAGTCTGTCTGACCTATCTGCATCCTGCCATACCTATCCACAGTCTGTCTGACCTACCTGCATCCTGCCAGATCTATTTACCGTACCTAGCTGCCTATGCACCATTGTTATTTAAAGCCACCCAGCATCATATACGCAGCCTCCGTCCAACCGCCCACACCCAGTCCTAACCAACCCAGGAACGTGACACCTGTCCTGTACGATGTGCCAGTGTGTGTCCTCTTCCCCTAGCTCTACCCACCAAGACTCAAGTCTTTATCAAGGTGAGCAGGGATCTCTGTTTGTTAGTCCTTTTAAACTTTTTCTGATGTCATATATGATTGTCCTGTCAATGTTTGGTCCTGTGGCGCGTAGATAGAATTAAACTTATCCTATTCATTGATACTTAGTACTCAGTAAAAACTTTAAAGGAATATTTTCACAGGTTAAAACTTGAAGGTAAAAACTAGTCATGTCTATAATACACAGTGATAGAGACCACATTACACAAAGTATAAACAAAAAACATATGCAAATATAATGAAAAGTATCCAAATTATCAGGACCATAAATCCATCTTACACTAATTCACAAAAAACTGTACATATGGCTTCTTTTCACTGAGCTTTATTTTATGTTTGTTTTGTTGAAGAAAGTTTATTGAAAAAAAAACTTGAATAAGCCCTTCAAAATTTAAGTGAATTAGTTCATGTAGAGTTTTTGTGAATTATTTTGTTTATGAAACATTGGTTTTCATTAGCTGTTTTTACTGGGAATCCTGCTCATGAATTGACCTGTAAGAAATGAAGTATATTAATTAATTCAAGAGAAATTATTTTGGAAATTATATCATCCCTCCATATTATAAAAAAAGAAAGAAAGGCTTGTAGACAATCCATGGCTAAGAGCCCCTAAGCAATATTAAGAAGGTATACATTTAAGATATGTTCATCTGCAAACATTGGGCCTGATCCAGACCTAGTTAAGTGCTTGAACTTAGTTACTCCTGGGCAAAACCATGGTGATTGCAGGGGAGTCATATTTCATCTGTTGCAAACAGTATTAGAGCTGAGAGGTGATTTTTTTCTATGCCAAGTCTAAATAACAGTGTGATAGTAAAGCTGGTCAGTATCTGTGTACAGATTATAAATCTTGATGCTCATTTATCATTGCCTAGATACATATTCTATAGTTAATTGTTTATATCTAATTGCTATATTAAGCGTAATATATGCCTATCTCTGGAATGCAAATCATGATGTGATTTTTAATGTAATATAGTTTTGTGCGATAGCTGTGGTTATATTAAAGTATCTATAAATACTCAGAGTGCTTCCTCCATTTTTTTTATATTTTTTTCTTTTGTGGATAGTAAACATGATCCTGAGCTTTTGGTGCAAAAGATGCACATGCAAAGCAGTGGGAATGTGTATTCTCTACCCAGAAGTCTGTGAGAGGCATCTCTAGATAGTTATTACAAGAACTGAGTACAGAAAAAACTAACAGCTACAAAATATAAAAATATTAAATTCCTGAAAAACTGCATTATGCTTTTCTTCAAGTATAAAAGGTAATATAAAGTAGATATACAGCATATAGATAGAAAGATAAGCAAATAAATAAATATATATTTGATATTTAATATTTATATTTTATTCTTTAAACTGTTTAATGTGATCATATGCAGATCAGTCTATTTGTGAACACATATTTTGCTAGCTCCAGTACTCCATTGGAATAGCGTTAAGCGTTACTACAATAACATCTAAATAAAGGTGTAAACTACAACTATAGATTAGTAGAAACATGTATAGAACAGATATCTAGCGTTTATATATCTGCTGCAGGAAAAAACTCAAACAGGGTATCTACCGCCCTAAAAATTGTAACTAGAGTATTAAAATGAATAGATAATTTTTCCAGCACTAATAATATGTAAGCAGTTTAAAAGTATGCTAAAAACCCTTTGTAAATAGGAAATTCCACCTATAAAAATATATAAGATCCAGTAATTAAAGTAATGATGTGATGAATATATAGCAATCCATAGAATAACTAAATCTTTATATGCACAATTAAGGTTAGTGACTAAGAATAATGGAGCTGATTCACACTTAAGAAAGAATTTAGGAACTTTCCTAAATATACGCCCAGATCCAAAAGAATGGTTCACAAATACTAAAGAAAAATGCTAACTACACCCCCATCTTCTTAGGAGTTAAGAACGTTCTTTTCTCTGTATGCGTATATTTAGGAACGGCTTTGCGTCCCAAATGAGAATCGTGTGTATATTTAGGATCTTTATTATCTTCATGATTCATGGCTAATCAAAGAAACACATTAATTGATTCAATTAAGAAGAAGATTTATTTTCTTAGGCTTTCTTTGTTTTATAATTAGGAAAAGTATCCAAAAAATGTGTAAAAAAAAATTTTGTATGCTATAATGCAGACATTTATTAAAATCACAAATACTTATTGAAGGATTAAGAAATAACAATTCAGCTTTCAAAGTTTTAATAACATGCATATCAAAATTATATTTATAATATTATGATTTGTATAAATTACTTAATTTGAAATAAATGAATCTCTGTTTATTTATCTGATATTTGTATATGATAGAAGTGACAGTGATCACACCAAGATATAATCACATATAAGTCAAAGATTTTAAAGATAATATAAAAGTAGTGTAGTTTATAAATGTATCATAGTAAAGTATCTTTATATATACACTACTGATTGATAATTTATACATATATAATATACGTAATACTATAGATATAATGCATAAGTAGCACACTTATTATCCAATTGAATATATTAAAAATTGTCAAAACCCTTTGTATATGGATACTTTGTGCAATGTATTTGTGTATTATATAGAACACAGCACTTACAATCACTTCTGTATAAATGTTCCTATTTAAGAAAATGAACTCTGTGTAGAAATGACTTTCTTTCCATATATCTAGTCACCAATTTACCCTCAATCTCACCATTATCTCTAACAGGCACTTACTAACCACACCCTGATAGTACCTGCTCATTCTCCCCATCTCTCATTGTTATTTTTTGGGATGAGTAAAACAGTCTGTCCTGAGGTAAAATATTAATGAGATTTCTTATCAGCTTTATCTGTTTTTCATCAGTCACACTGGGCCTGATTCAGCATTAGAGACAGAAGGGGACTTATGCAAATTATTTGTGTAAGATCCTTCACATGTTACATTGGTGCATGAAAGCCCCAGATGTTACATGACAAGTAACTTTGTTCTGTACAGAAGAACTTCTGTGAAAGGGCTGGCATTTAATTTTTGCATTCCTAAACTCCATTGTACAAGCGTTAGGCATGATAATTATGTGCCAGGAGAAGGGAGAGGCACTTCTGTATGGATGTACATCTGTGCGGACACAGATCCGTGCAGGTAATATAAGGCGGGGTGTGCACTCCTCTCCTATGTGCTTATTACTTACCTCTGTGTGTATGTAAGATATGAATCAGGCCACTGTCATGTACATTTCTTCACTTGTAAAGTAGATATAAAAACCTCTTTAAGATTACATAAAACAAATAAATATTTTAATTAGCCCATAACAGGAGGCAGCACAGTGCATTCTAATTACAATCCTGCAATGTCAACAAATGGCCCTTTTGTTTAGTATTTGACAATTGTGTAACCAGAGTGTGAGAAAGACCTGAGACATTTCCTCCCATCTTACAATATGTGTAATCAATTCAAATTAAATTAAATTAAAATTACAAATAAAAATACAGCTGAATAAATACAACATTCTTACATAAAAAACCTTATATTGTATGATGACAGTTACACAAATGTAAAAAATGTAAATATGTTATAAATAAAATAATCTGTGGTCTACCAGTGACAAAACACTATCTAATAAATATCTTGTAAAACCACATTTGCTTTAAACATACAGTATTTTATTATTAGTATAATATTGTCACATAAATAACTTCCAATTATAAGTGAGCCAGTCTGGTCTGATACTTTGAGAAAATTAGGAGATATTTTTTTAAATCACTAAATAAAAAAAAATAAATGTTAACTTTTTTTTCGATATTAGGACAATAACATTAAACAGACAGTCATCACACAAAGATTTTGCCACATTTAAGACAAATAGTTCCATGATGATATAAAAGTACTGACATTTTGTTAAAAAAATAATCTTTATAATCTATATTACTGGCAGATCATCTATAGATATACTATATACATAATAACAATAAATATACATCATAAATAAATAAATAAATAAATATACTTCTTACCTAATTTTCAAACATCAAATAAGATTTAAAGCCTGTATATATGCATCATCCCTGTTTGTTGTAGGGGGAGCACAAGTGACATCCACTAACAGTGTTAATCTTAGTCCACAATTAAAATTTTAATATTAAAAAACATATATGGATAGTATCACTGATTTATATAGATAAGACAACAAGAAAAAAAGAAAAATAACAGATTTTGGAGCTGATCCAGCAGATGTAAAAGAGGAAAGATGTGGACCTCTTTTCCAAAGTTTTGTAAATAGGAACTCTGGAGAGGTATTACAGGGAATGCACACATATTTGTAACATGCACACAGTTATGTTTAGGCAAACAGGCTGAAAGGTTTATGCAAGTTTCATGTTTCTAAGAATATGCTTTTTATATGCAATTTAAATTTAAATAATGTTTTTGTATGTATTGTTTCATTACAATAATTGTAATAATTTAGATAATTAAAACAAATATATTTGTATTCCTTTTAAAACATGTTTCATTCTTTAGAGAGCATTAACCATGCTCAAAAATATCTAAAAGATTGATAATACACAATTGAAAGTGTAATGTTTAACAAAGTAGTTAAAGTGGAAATAAAGAAGTGTTGTTATGGACATTCAGAAAAAAGTGTGTGGTAACAAAAATATAATAGAAGTAAAAGGACATAGTTTTCAAAAAAGTTAGTGAGAGTAGTAACAGTATGGAATATCACATATCACTATATATCATCCCTCATATATTACTATGTCACTTTATCTACACATTATCCCATTAAATAATACACACAAAATATATAATAAAAAAATGTGTATATTTATTAATATAGAACCTTTTATATCATCTATAATGCTATCTATAATTATATATAGACATGGGGGCATTTTAGAATAGAAATAGAAAGCAAAGTGGTTTTAATATGGTAAATAATGCTTAAGAAGGTTAAAGAATTTGATAAGCTTGTCTGAAGAGGTGAAAGCGCTTGAAAGTTTGGGGAGAAGAGGATAGTCTTAATGGGTGAGGAATGTAATTCCAGAGAGTGGGTGCAGCTCAGGAGAAGTCCTGTAATTGGGAATCAGATACATTTTGAATTGCAGAAGAGGGTTATAGATTGTGGACCAGATTTAGACCTAATAATGTTAGATCACCACTTACGCATGCAAGGTGCGTAAGTGACCTAATCTCAAGGGCATGCACCCTCCAGATGTTATGCTAGGGTTACTATAGTAACCCTAGCATTTAAATGTCTGGCATGATGAAGCATGCTAAGTGTAAAGTACTAGAGGGAGCTCCCAAACTTCTGAAGATCAATGGTCAACACATTTAATGGAGGGTTATGGCAGCGTGGTGGTCTGAATCCGGTCCCTTGTGATGATCTGGGTGAGCGAGCTGGTATATATCTTGAGTCAGGATATGTACGCAGGTGCAGTGTTGTTTATGGCTTAATAGCTTAGAATGAGGATTTTGTATTTGATCCTATAGTAAACAGGCAACCAGTGTAAAGACTGACAGAGAGGATTAGTTCTATTTGAACATTCCACAAGGAAAATCAGTCTTGCTGCTGCATGCAATATGGACTGTAGAGGGGTACCTTTGTATTGTGGGAGTCCAATAAGGAGAGCATTGCAGAAATAAATATGTGAGATGATCAGAGCATGAATGAGTTTTAAAAGTCTCTTGTAAGAGATATTTTTGTATATATTCTGGAAATGTTTTTATGTTTGTACATAACAGGATTTAGAAACAGATTGTATGTAGGGCAAAAAGGACAGTTCAAAGTCAAGTGTAACACCTAGGAAGCAAGCTTGAGGAAATATTTCATTATTGTCAACAGAAATGAGACCAAGGTCCAGATTTATTAAGCTACAGGCTTGGAAAATGGAGATGCAGCCCATAGCAACCAAACAGATTTTAGCTGACATTCTCTAGTATGTAATAAGAAAGTGAGAGCTAGAATCTGATTGGTTATTATAGGTAACATCTCCACTTTTACAAACCCACAGCTTAGTAAGTCTGTCCTCAAGATTTATTTTACATTTAAGACACATAGTTCCACAATTGTATAAAAATTCTGAAGTTTGTGGAGATATTCAGTAAAATAATATTTTCTTTCAAAATTACTGGGGAATAATCTGTTGAAATACTATATAAATAATATCACAATAGTCCCAATATAAGTCAGAATATATAGATATAGATGTCTTTTAAACTTATATTATTTTATATATTGAATATAGCACTTAAAATCATCCTGTGTGACTCAATATCCTCCTATATGGAAAATTACATATAGAGGAAATGTGTTTTTCTTCCTCCTCTTTAATGCTTAATCCTTTCATCTCTCCAGTCACCAACAATAACTATTGTTATACCAGAGAGTGTGAAAAACACCTGAAACCATTGCTCTTGTCTTCCAAAATTGCATTACAGTAAAATAACAAAAAAATAACATGAACCAAAAGAACACACACTACTGAAAAACAGGTTAAAGTATATGGCTGTCATAGACAGAATCATATATATACTTCAGCTGCTAAACAACCAGGGATAGAGAGAATCCCTCAAAAAATTATATCAAATAAAACTATAGTTAGTGTATAAAGTATATTTTGTATTTGATATATTAATTACAAATAATAATTACGTAAAAATTAATATTCACATATACATTATATGATAATATATTATGTTCTCTCGAAAATGCATTTAAAACAATTGACTATTATATTAACCTACCTTGTATACTATTTAGGTTTAGAGAAGTTCATAAATAACTCAGCCTGGACTCATACAGTGAGAATGTGATGAGATTTAAACAAATCACTGAATTTTCAATAAATAAATTAATAATAATTAACTGATGTAATATTTATGCGAGAAAAGAACTGACCCTGCTCACAACGAGATACAATCACACATAAGACAGGAGTTTTATAGAATATAAATATACAGATTTTTCGGAAGATAAATGAGAAAGATATCTGTATTATTTCATTTATTTATTAACAGGTTTTTATAAAGAGCCAGCAGATTACGTATAGTTTAACAATTTTTAACAATTAGTATAAACAAGACTGCGTAGTAACAGACAGACTGGGAGGGTAAGAGGGTCCTGCTAACAAGCGTAGACTCTATAGGATAGTGGGTTTAATATATAATTGCAAGTGCTTTTAATCACATAATGGACCAGCCAGGTTGCATGGTAAAAGTGCTCAGTGCTCTGTATGATCCAGCCCTACAGCACTGTTAGTAAAAGACATGGGGGCATTTTATAATAAATAAATAATAATAAAGTAATAGAACGGCCCTCTGAAAACTAGATGGGGGGAACATTTTAACAACATAAAAAGGGTTTTGAGAATCATGCAGTATCAGCCCATTAAAAAAAAATACCACGCATGCTCCACCTCATCCATAACTAAATTGATTGGCATAGAAATTGCCACCAATAATTGGAGAAGAGAAAATTCTGTGGAAACACTAGCAAAAACAGAAATTAGCTGGATTTTTAATTTTGACTGCATGATACCTAATGGGCTTAAATCAGACTTTGAGGTCAAATGGTTTTTATAGCCCTGATGTATCTAAAATTGAAATGATTCTTATCTTTTAAACATGAACTTTTAAATCATTCTATTAATTTTAAAACAAAATATATGTAATTTTTAGTATGAGTTTTTATATTTGTTGGCTACTAATGGTCATGTATTATTTGTTATTTATATATTTATACACTATTGCATGCACTTTAATCACATCAGTACCTTAAGAAATAAGGGGGGAGGAGTTTCAACCGCTATAAATTACCCCAAGGGATACTGTTGCATTCAGCCTTGAGAAAGACCGACACTTACGGTAAAAACGCGTTGGTAGGATAGTATTCATTGAACTCATTAGCCATCACTCTGTACTCAGAGGGGTTTATTGAACATTTTCCCCAGGAATATTTGATGCGCGGCACTACCCAGGATTGTAGCAAAGAAAAAGATACTGTTACATGCTGTTATACAAGTGGTTACTTTGTGAGTATATCTCAACTTGATTTTACTATCACATTTAATAAAACAGTGTTGCACTAGGGTACAGTGCCTTGTCTTTATTTTTTGCCCCCACACACGTGGAGAGCTTACAGAAGCTGTCAGTCGTAGAACCAGAAAAGGGATGAGCCGATGAGGCGCAGAGAGACAACCAGCTGATTGCAAGCACCAGAGACGCAGCTACAACACTGCCACGAAAGGATCGCATCAGACAAAGGACCGATACTTCAAATTGACTCACCGCTTCTGGAAGGACTATACCATTAACTGTGAGCTCCTTTTGAAACTATTCATTGTATTCATGTATGTTTGTAGATTTCCCGCCCCATATCCTTCATTTAAATGGCTATCCCTGCCTTTATAGATTTTTTAGAATTATCGTAAGTGAAGGGTCATCCCCTTTTCCGTAAGTACGTAACTTAGTTATGTACAATAGTACTTACACTAAGGAAACATCTGCCAAGCGCCTGCACAGATGTTCCCCGACAGTGAATTTATGCAAATGGCTTGTGTAAGTTTGCTATGGGCCGTAGGTCTGGATTCGGCCCTTAGAGTGCAACAAGTATCCTCTGCATAGCCAGGGACTTGCCTATGGCATTAATGGGTGACATCAGATACACTGTTCTTCAGAGTTCTGAGTAAGATTAGAGCTGCTTTACAGAAGGGCACCATCCCTTCCTGCAGTGTTGAACAATGCGGACAATGCGGCCCACTGACATTTTCCAGAATTACCAAATGGCCAGTCTGGACCTGCTTGCCATCCAGAGGTACTATTGTGTGTAAATTTGTATCAAAATCAGCAGACCTAGAATGTTTATGTCACAAGCACTACATTCTCCTTTGAATGAACCTCTGTATGAAGCCCGGTGTGTTTAACGTGATCATGTGATTTAATTTTTATGTTTTCCGAAAAAAATGAACACTAACAATTATAGAATTTACCCTATACTTATTATTTATGTTATTTATAAGTTCTGTCTCTGGTTTTAGTTCTAAAATAATTTTTGTATTTTGTATTTGTTTGTTTTTTGTCATTTTGTATCCATGTAATTCTATCTTTAAAGTAAAATTAAGAGAGATGTATTACATACATTTGCAAATATATGACAAGCCATCAGCCACTTACACAAATTTTCTGTTATGGTGGTAATAACGCTAAAACTGTCCCAACTTTGGGTAAATGTTTGGGATAGAATTTTATGGTTAGTTACTGGTTAATGGTGTGAGCGATGGGGTAACTTTTTTGAATCTTTGTAGATTTCCCCACACCTTTCCAGCACCTGCTTTAGATTAATTATAATTTGTTAAAGCAAACACCATCTTGTGTGTGTGTGTTTGTGTGTGTGTGTGTGTGTGTGTGTGTTTAGAAGCAAGTCTGGGATGTCAGATGTTCCAGAGTAGCTATTTGAATACTTGAGGAGCTCTGCGGTGAGTATTGCTCTCAATTTTCAAATATTTACAATTTATAAATATATATAAATGTATGACCCAAAGTTATGTCTCTATGACAGTTTTAGTGTTATTACCATCATAACAGAGAAGCCTTTTAAGTAGCTGCATATCAAATATTTGTATGTTTGTATGCTTGTAAGTTTGTATTTGTATCTAACAAATTTCTCTGAATTAGAATAACATGGAAAGTCATAATATTTATTTATTAATTATTTATAACAGGTTTTTATATAGCGCCAGCAGATTGCATAGCACTTAGTTACTGGTTAATGACATGAGTGCTGGGGTAACTTGCTTTGTATCTCTAAAGATTTCCTCACAACTTTCTAGCACCTATTATTTGAGCAACCACCATCTTCTGAATATTTATTTCCAGTCATTTTGGACCACCTCACAGCTCACAATATTGTATTCACCAATACTGGCATAAGGCTATAGCTAGCTGGTTGGTTAAGATAAGTGATAACACAGCAACACAAACATATGGCAATTTTTAAAGTATATATTTTATCCTTCTAGTGTACAATTTAAAATCTGTTGTTATTATATTGATATTCACATTATATTTACATGCTCACAGCGATTTTTCATTTGCACTTCCACCTAAAATATAGTCAGGAGCACAACACTAGATCAGGCCCTATAAGAATCCATGATGTGTGCCTTATGTAAACCAGACATGTATGTCACTTTTACACAGGCGAAGACATCTGGAGCTTGTGTACAATATTATAATATTAATGATCCTTAAGGTTTCTTGTCACATTTTATTCATAATGAAATGTCACATTTACAATAACCAGTAATGTCATTTGTGATAAAAGATTCTGATCAAAATACAGATGTGTTCTAGTGTGAAATAAATCTAGAGTGTCAAATTTTCTCTTTTCCCATCTCGTTGTTAGAAGTAATTGCCACCTTGGTCACGTTCTACTTGTGTGAGCTGCATGAGCACAACATTAGTATATTACAAGGATTGGGAAAGGTTCAGAATACTGTGTGGGTGTGATACACAACAATTATTAGAACAGAAATAAGAATACAAATATTCTCACATTAGTATTATGAGAATTTTATATTTTAACAGAAAACAAAAAAGCAGAAATCTTGGCCCTTATTTACTGTAAGCAAGATTGTACATTGTAATGGGAAGTGTATTGTTAGAATTAGGGGTGAGGGAATTGCTCTGTATCAATGTATTTTTACATTTAGAAAGTATTATCATATTAAAAGTCACCAAACAACCCTACCAGAAGAATTTGTGGACCTAATTTAAATCTATATTGGCAATAGAATGAAAAATATTGTATATTTCAGAAAGAAAATAGGAGGATAAATAAAAAATTGTAGCCTCCACATGTATGTGAAGTAATAAGTATAGCGGTATCTAGTCAGGGTGCAATAAAAGGTATAACAGAAGAGTCTTTGCTGTAATAATGCTCCATTTATGAAAGGAAGCTCTGTTAAAGTTGTCCACCATATAGTGAAGGGTCAACAATGAGGTCTTTGAGCTGATGGTAAAATGCAAAGGTCATTCACCAAGGATCTCTGTGACCAATATTAATTAATAATGAAAGAAGATACTTTACTTTAATAACCAAAATCTAAAATTGTCATATAAACAATTACCAGTAATGCAAATTGAGATGAAAGAAATTATTTAAATATACTCCTATTGTATGAACTCATGCACAATGATTCAGACTTAAAAATGTTTCTCTGCCTGTGGAGATTACATTGCAATGTGGTCTCACCCTACTTGTGTGAGCTGCATGAGAAGAGCAGCTGTATATTACAGAAAATAAAACATGAGAATGTCAAAAGCATTGGGAACAAATAATTTCCTGAACACCTTAGAGAGAAAGGTCAAATAAAGAGGACAAGAACAAATATCAGTGTGTCATATGGTGATATTGTGATTATAATAATGCTGTTTAAATAACTTCTATGCTCGTTTTACAAGATATGACTTAAAAATATAATACTTGCAACATTAAAATCATTTAAAAGGTTTTTCTCCTTTGTGAATCCTCTGATGACTTACAAGGTGAGACATATGGATAAAACACTTGCTAAATTCAGAGCATTTAAAAGGTTTCTCTCCTGTATGAATTCTCTGATGTTTTACAAGGCCAGACATCTGGGTAAAACATTTGCTACATTCAGAACATTTAAAAGGTTTCTCTCCTGTGTGAATCCTCTGATGTGTTATAAGGTTAGACATATTGTTAAAATACTTGCTACATTCAGAGCATTTAAAAGGTTTCTCCCCTGTGTGAATCCTCTGATGGCTTACAAGGTGAGACTTTTTGGTGAAACACATGCTACATTCAGTGCATTTAAAAGGTTTCTCTGCTGTGTGAATTCTCTGATGTTTTACAAGGCCAGACCTCTGGGTAAAACACTTGCTACTTTCAGAACATTTAAAAGGTTTCTCTCCTGTGTGAATCCTCTGATGCTTTCCAAGGTTAGACATATGGTTAAAACACTTGTTACATTCGGAGCATTTAAAAGGTTTCTCTCCTGTGTGAATCTTCTGATGGCTTACAAGGTGAGACATTTGGTTAAAACTTTTGCTACATTCAGAACAGTTAAAAGGTTTCTCTCCTGTGTGAATTCTCTGATGTTTTGCAAGGTTAGACATTTGGGTAAAACACTTGCTACATTCGGAGCATTTAAATGGCTTTTCCCCTGTATGAATTCTCTGATGTGTTAGCAGAGCTGATTTACATTGAAAACATTTGTCACATTCAAAACATACATATGGCTTCTCTTCTCTTTGAGGACTCATTTTATGTTTGCTTTTGTTCATGAGATAAAGGAATTTTAATTAGTCCTTCAAATTTTAAGTGGAATTGTTGATGCAGTGCTTTAATAAGTAGTTTTTTTGTTATGACACAATGCTTTTCTTCTGTTGTTCTTGCTTGGAATCCTGCTCATAAATTGGCCTGTAAGAAATGAAGTATATTATTATTACTCGTAACACATTTTGCTTTAACTTTCTTTTTACTGAGGTACTAGGCTGGTACAAATGGATATAGACATGTATAATCTAAGAGATTACAAATCATAACATACTAATATACATAGTATGTATAGTATGTACAGTAATATAGCTTATCAAGAATTAAAACAGGCCAACAAATTATCCCTTGAAGATAAATTTTTTTACACATTTTGGACATTTTGACATCCCTCCATATTAGAAACAACGAGAGAAATGAATATAGACCATGAACCTGATCCTGAGTTTTTGGAGCAATAGATGCACATAAAAATTAAGTGAATAAAAGGACCATATTCACATATACGATTTTAATAGTTGCGTGCATATTTTTAGGAACATATCAACTGTGCATGCGTAGTAATTTTTTCCATGCAAGTTATATAGTATTTACACACGGAAGTGCAATAGGCACATACTTGTGATTTGCACTTAGGGATATACATGTTGAGGGACAGGGTTGAATTTCGAACATGTGAAGATACGAGAGTGGGTTGGGGGGATGCATTTAAATGGGCATTTGAGGGCGCGGTTAGATAGAAACGCACGTATGTACCTTAACATATGCCTGTAACTACACACATATAGTAAAGGATGCCCTATGGTGGTGTAAGGCTCCGACAACATGACCCTGTAAGGGAGAGTGACATTTGTGTTATCTTGCTACGTTCGTGGGTGTAATTGCATACTTTTAAAAAACGGATCTGTGAATCTGACCCTATATTCTTTATCAAGAGCTCTCCAGATAGTTATTATAGGGAATGAGTAAAGAAAAAAACTAAAGTGCTACAAAATTCAAATATATAAAATGTCTGAGAAAAATGTTCTGCAGTATGCTTCTAATTAATCATAAAAAGTATTATAAAGTAGATATACTTTATGAAGCTAAATATCAATATATAGTGTAAATTTGAAAAATAGTTATTTTATTCTTTAATTTTACTGGATAATGTGATTCCATGCAAATCAATCCCTTTGCAAACACATATATAGCTCCAGTACTGTACTTGAACAGTGGCTATAATCACTATTCTTCACATTAATAAAGGTGTAAGCTACAACTTTGAATTATTAGAAGCATTACAAAATATGAATACGTGAACAACTTAGAGGTATGCTTAA
Source organism: Limnodynastes dumerilii (assembly GCA_011038615.1). Classification (NCBI taxonomy): domain Eukaryota; kingdom Metazoa; phylum Chordata; class Amphibia; order Anura; family Limnodynastidae; genus Limnodynastes; species Limnodynastes dumerilii. Next base: position 75,028 of record WWET01004275.1, read on the forward strand.
AATCCTCCTTGGTACAGGTGAAGGAAGACTGAGTGGAATGGAGAATTGAGATTTATAGCTTTTCAATGAAATCAGTGGGAGCAGGCAAGGTATGGAATACCACTATATATTGCCCTTCTTCCATCACTTATTTAACCATGACAGAGAATAAATATCTACACATAATCTCACTACACAATACACACAAAATATATAAAATAATATGTATATCACGTATTGATAAAATTAACTTTTTAAAGTCAAAATTACATTAACAATACTATCAATACAACATAATAGCTACAAACAAATGTGTATTTCTCATTGATTTATAATATAAAAGATAATAACCTTAATTTTTAGATGTCTCTTTCTCTCTTTTTCCACCTTTTTCAGTGTCACAGTTCCATACTTATAGATCTCCAGCCACCAACTCATCCAACAACTCTTCCACCCAGTGATTAACTAAAAGCTGATACTTCTGTTTATACTCATCCCACATCTCTCTTTATTGTTTTTTGTGATTCCCTAAACAGTATGAGGTGAAATGTAAATGAGATTCTCTTATCATTCTCATATTTCTTAACATTCTTAGAGTCACACTGTATTGTCACAATCCTAGACTTGTAAATTAGTTATAAACACTCTTAAACTTACTTATTACAAAGGAATATTCAAATTAATCCTTAAGAGGAGATAAAACATTGCATTCTAATTAATCATAGCAGTATCTGGCATTCTATTATGTCAACAAATCTATCTTGTGTTTATTATTTAAGTATTGTTTAACAAGGGAGAGTAACAGAGATCTAAACCCACTGCTCTCATCTTACTGAATGACAATAAATGAAAATAATGTTAAAATAAGATAATCTTGAGTCTACAAATATAAATTAAGTTATTTACGAATATCGGGTAAGAGTATATGTGCATTCACATACATTCTTGTATATTAAGTAATAGTATTAAGCCAAAAATAATTTATTTAAGGCAACATGAAAAAAGCCCATGGCAGATTTTGGACCTGATCCAACATATGTACTCACAAAGGACTGGATTCAGACTTAAGTATGTGCTTGAAAAAAGTTACTCCCCGGCTAAACCATGCCGATTACAGGGGAGTCAAGTAAATTGTATTCTTTGCATGCAGAGATATATCTTTAAATTGTTTACTGCACACAGATACTGACCAGATCTGCATACGGCCCACTATATATAATGATCTATATAACATAATATCTATAAACACATATGTACATGTTAATGATTTCTAATGTAAAAGATAATTACCTTACTCTTGAGATGTCACCTTCTCTCTCTTTCCCCCTTTCTCAGTCTTATAGATCTCCAGTCACCAACTCATCCAACAACTCTGCTGACCAGTGACTAACTGCAAACTGATACTTCTATTTATACTGATTCTCCCCTAAAAAAAAAAAAAAAACATATAAATAAATGAACCATATATTTAAAAGTTTTAAAAGAGTCCTATAGTATTAAACAGTTTTAAAACATGTTTAATTCTTTAGAGAACATTAGTCATGCTCAAAATAACCTAAAAGGTTGATAATATACAATTAAAAGTGTAATGTTTAACAAAGTACTTAAAGTGGAAATAAAGTAGAGTTGTTATGGACATTCAGAAAAAGTGGTGTGGTAACAAAAATATAATAGAAGTGAAAGTAGTAGTAACAGTATGGAATACCACAATATATCACCCCTCTTATATCACTGTATCACTTTATCTACAAATTATCCCATTACATATTACACACAAAACATATCATATCATATAA
>WWET01004275.1:95152-107616 GCA_011038615.1 Limnodynastes dumerilii
TCAGAAAGAAAATAGGAGGTGACTCTATGAATAAGAAATTGTAGCCTCCACGTGTATGTGAAATAATAAGTATAGTGGTATCTAGTTAGGGTGCAATCAAAGGTACAACAGGGGTGTCTTTGCTATAATAATGCTCCATTTATCAGAGGAAGCTCTGTTAAAGTTGTCCACCATATAGTGAAGGGTCAACAATGAGGTCTTTGAGCTTTTGGTAAAATGCAAGGTCATTCCCCAATAAACTAACTTTGTTTAGCATTTCAGTGCACTAAGCTCCAGAGTGACAGCTGTGTACATAGAGTAAGCCATTTGTAAATCAGCCACATATGTTACTTAATCAGAGTTGAAGACATAAGGAGCTCTGTGACCACTATTAATTAATAATGAAAGAAGATTCTTTACTTTAATAACCAAAATCTGAATAACCAAAATCTCAAAAATCTGAATCTACATACTGTTTTCATATTTTATTAAAAATAGAAATTGCATATAAAAAATTTCCAGAAATGTAAATGTAAATGTGATGAAAGAAATTATTTAAACATATTCTTATTGTATGCATGCAAAATGATTTAAACTTAACATATTTTCTCTGTCTGTGGAGATTACATTGCAATGTGGCCTCATCAGTTGTATATTACAGAAAATAAAACATGGAAATGTCAAGCATTGTGTACAAATAATTTCCTAAACACTTTAGAGAGTAAAGTACATTAAAGAGGACAAGAACAGATATCAGTGTGTCACATAGTAATGTTGTGATTATAACAATTCTGCTAAAATAACTTCTATGCTCGCTTTAAAAGATGTGACTTAAAGATATAACACTTGTAACATTAAGAGCATTGAAAAGGTTTCACTCTTGTGTGAATCCTCTGATGGCTTACAAGGCTAGACATATGGGTAAAACACTTTCAACATTCAGAACATTTAAAAGGTTTTTCTCCTCTGTGAATCTTCTGATGTTTTACAAGGTCAGACATTTGGGTACAAGATCAGACATATTGGTAAAACACTTGCTACATTCAGAGTATTAAAAAGGCTTCTCTCCTCTGTGAATCCTTTGATGTTTTACAAGGTTAGACTTATGTGTAAAACAATTGTTATATTTGGAGCATTTAAAAGGTTTCTCCCCTGTGTGAATCTTCTGATGGCTTACAAGGTTAGACACATGGGTAAAACACTTGTTACATTCAGAGCATTTAAAAGGTTTCTCTCCTGTGTGAATCCTCTGATGTTTTATAAGGTTAGACATATAGGTAAAACACTTGCTACATTTGGAGCATTTAAATAGCTTTTCCCCTGTATGACATCTCTGATGTGTTAGAAGAGCTGATTTATATTGAAAACATTTGTCACATTCAAAACATACATATGACTTCTCCTCTCTTTGGGAACTCATTTTATGTTTATTTTGTTGAAGTTAAATAGTTGAAAAGGTGAAATAAAGAAAAATGTAACGAGTCCTTCAATGTTTAAGTGGAATTGTTGATGTAGTGGTTTAGTAAAATGTTTTTGTGTTGTGAGACAATGCTTTTCTTTTGTTGTTCTTATTTGGAATCCTGCTCATGAATTGGCCTGTAAGAAATGAAGTATATTATTATTACAGGCTAAATATTTTGCTTTAACTTTCTTTTTATTGAGGTACAGGGTGGTACAAATGGATATAGACATGTACAATATAAGAGATTACAAATCATAACATACTAATATATATAGTATGTATAGTATGTATAGTAATTTAGTTTACAAAAATTAAAACAGGTGAACAAATTATCCCTTGAATACTGTTTTTTTTACACATTTTGGAAATTATGACATCCCTCCATATTAGAAAAAAAAGAGAAATGAATATAGACAATAAACCTGATCCTGAGCTTTTGAAGCAATAGATGCACATACAAAATCATGTGAATATAAGGACCATATTCACAGATAAGTTTTTAATAGTTGCTTGTGTATTTTTAGGAACATATCAACTACGCATGCGTAGTAACTTCTTCTACCCAACTTAAGTAGTATTTACGCATGGAAGTGTAATAGGCACGTACTTGTGATTCGCACTTAGGGATATACGTGCTGAGAGATGGGGTTGAATTTCGTACATGTGAATATACAAGACAGTGGGTGGGGGGATGACTTTAAATGGGCATTTGAGGGTGCGGTTAGATTGATACGCACGTACGTATCTTAAAATACGTAACTACACACGTATAGTTAAGGGTGCCCTATGGCAGTGTAATTCTCCGACAACATGACCCTGTGAAGGGGAGTGTCATGCGTGTCATCTTGCTACGTTTGTGGGTATAATTGCATATGTTTAAAAACAGATCAGTGAATCTGGCCCCATATTCCTTATCAAGAGCTCTCTAGATAGTTATTATAGGAAATTAATTTAATAAAAAAAACTAAAGAGCTACAAAATTCAAAAATATAAAATGTCTGAGAAAAATGTTCTGCAGTATTCTTTTATTTAATCATAAATATTATAAAGTAGATATACTGTATGACGATAAATATTGATATATAGTATAGGTTTTAAAAATAGTTATTTTATTCTTTAATTTTACTGGATAATGTGATAACATGCAGATCAATCCCTTTGCAAACACACATTTAACTCCAGTGCTGTACTTGAACAGTGATTATAATCACTATTCTTCACATTAATAAAGGTGTAAGCTATAACTTTGGATTAATAAAAGCATTAAAAAATATGAATATGTGAACAATTTAGATGTATGCTTAAAATCTTCCTTGGTACAGGTGAAGGAAGACTGCGGGAATGGAGAATGGAGATTTATAGCTTTTCAATGAAATCAGAGGGAGTAGGGAGGGTATATAATACCGCTATATATTGCCCTTCTTCCATCACTTGTTTAACCATGACAGAGAATAAATAGCTACACATTATCTCACTACACAACACACACAAAATATTTAAAATATATAAAACAATATGTATATTATGATAAACAACTTATTAAAGTCAAAATAATATTACTATCTATACAACATAAATGCTACAAGCAAACTTGTATTTGTCATTGATTTATAATATAAAAGATAACCTTAATTTTTAGATTTCTCCTTCTCGCTCTTTCCACCTTTGTCACTGTCACAGTTCCATCTTATAGATATCCAGCCACCAACTCATCCAAGAACTTTTCCACCCAATGACAAACTACAAGCTGATTCTGCCTATTTATACTCATCCCCCATTTCTCTTTATTGTTTTTGGCATTCCCTAAACAGTATTTCCTGAGGTGAAATGTAAATTAGATTCTCTTATCTTTCTTATATTTTCTTTTCTCAGAGTCACAATCCTAGACTTGTAAATTATATATAAACACTCTTAAACTTACTTATTATAAAAGAATATTCAAATTAGTCCTTGAGAAGAGATAAAACATTGCATTCTAATTAATCATAGCAATATATGGCATCCTATTATGTCAACAAATGTATCTTGTGTTTAGTATTTAAGAATTTTAAACACGGGTGAGTGACAGAGATCTAAACCCACTGCTCTTGTCTTAGTGAATAATAATTAATGAAAATAATGTTAAAATAAGATCATCTTGAGTCTACAAATATAAATAAAGTGACTTATGAATATCGTGTAAGAGTATATGTGCATTCATAGACATTCTTGTATAATAAGCAATAGTATTAATCCACAAATAATTTATTAAGGCAACATGAAAAAAGCACAACAGATTTTGGACCAGATCCAACAGATGTACTCAAAAAGGACTGGATCCAGACTTAAGTAAGTGCTTGAAATTAGTTACTCCTGGGTTAAACCATGTTAATTGCAGGAGAGTCAAGTTAATTGTATTCTTTGCCTGCAGAGATATATCTTTGAATTGCTTACTGCACACAGATACTGACCAGCTTTACTAACACACTGTTATTAAGACTTGAGATAGGAAACATCACCTTTCAACTCTAATACTGTTTGCAACAGATGAAATATGACTCACCTACAATCAACATGGTTTAGCCCAGGAGTAACTCATTTCAAGCACTTACTTAAGTCTGGATCCAGCCCGAAGTGAGATAAATGTGGACCTCTTTTCCAGACATCTGTGAGTAAGAGCTCTGGATAGGTAGTAAAGGGAATGCATACATATTTCTAACATTCAAACAGATATGTTTAGGCAAGGCTGAGAAGTTAATGCTAGTTTTATTTTTCTAAGTATATGCTTTTTATATGTAATTTAACTTTAAATAATGTTTTTGTATGTATTGTTTCATTATAATAATTGTAATAATTATAATAATTAAAACAAATACATTTGTATTCTTTTTTCTTTTAAAGCAAAAAGAACCCCAAAATATAAAAATAGATTAAATATTCCTTGCACAATCATAAACAAATATTTAAATTTTTAAAAGAGTCCTATATTAATGAACAGTTTGTTTTAAAACATGTTTAATTCTTTAGAGAACATTACCATTCTCAAAATAACCTAAAATGTTGATAATATACAATTGAAAGAGTAATGTTTAACATAGCACTTAAAGTGGAAATAAAGTAGTGTTGTAATGGACATTCAGAAAAAGTGGTGTGGTAACAAAAAAATATAGAAGTGAAAATAGTAGTAACAGAATGGAAAACAATTATATATCACTCCTCTTATATCACTGTATCACTTTATCTACACATTATTCCATTACATAATACACACAAAATATATAATATAAAATTTGCATAATTTATTAATATACAACTTTTTATAACATTTATGATATTTCGATCTATATAACATAATATCTATAAGCACATATGTACTTGTTAATGATTTCTAATGTAAAAGATAATTACCTTACTATTGAGATGTCACCTTCTCTTTCTTTGCCCCTTTTTCCAGCCACCAACTCATCCAACAACTTTTCTAACCAGTGAGTAACTACAAGCTGATACTTCTATTTATACTCATTCTCCCCTATATTTCTTTATTGTTTTCTTGGGAATTTCTATACAGTTTCTCCTGTAAATGTAAATGAGATTCTCTTATCATTTGCTCACTTTGTGCAAAGGAAAATTCTAATTAGTCCTTAAGAGGAGGTAAAACATTGTATACTAATTACATTGTAACAGTCTCTGGCACCCTGTTATGTCAACAAATGGATCTTTTGTTTAGACTTTAACCATGTTTTACCCAGAGAGTGCGAGAAAGACCTGAATCCATTGCTCCCATCTTACAAATATAAATAATGTTAAAATAAGACAATCTTGAGTTTACAAATGTAATTATAGTCTGTAACTAGCATCAGGCAAATGTACATGTGTATTCAATATCTGAATCTGGTTAAAATAGCTGTATTATCTACATTACTGAGATCATTTTTAGATATATTACATAGAAAAACTACAGAGAAACTACACAAGTAATATACTTCTTATCCAATTTCATACAGTAAAGACTATGGGGCTGATTCAGAGATGCGATTGCGAAAAGATCGCAAATATACGCTCCTTAGCTAAGATCTTAGTAGGTTCCAGCCCACTGCAAAACCAGACACTCCCCTTACAAACCGCGGTGGATCTTAAACTTAGACAACCATTGAATTGCCTTAACTATACGCTGTCATTTGGGATCTTAACTGACGTGGGAGCGTTCATTTAAGATCCTAAGTGTCAGTCCTCGCCCACTTTCCCTCATTTCCCTGCCTCCCCCCGCCCCTTTCCATGCAAATCCTTAAGATCTTAAAGATTCGCTGCACTTAAGATCTTAAGTGCTTGCGTGCGATTCAGACCTACGATCTTAGCGAATTTACGCTCCTAAGCGCTACGTACATGGCGTTGCACTATTACTACGCATGCGCAGTTTTGCGAATTTTCTAAGATCCTAAATATACGCACCTAAGTGCCGTGGAAATCGCATCTCTGAATCAGCCCCTATGTAACCCATGTTTATATAGATCATGGTTGCCTACTTTTGGCAGCTTCCCTCCGGGAGATCCCGGAGAGAAGCGAGCGACGCATGCGGGGGGCGGGGCTTAATGATGCCGTTTATGCAAATTATGTCATTAGGCTCCACCCCCTGGCTCATACTGCCCCATTTTTATTTGAAATAGGGGTCGGGACGGGGTTTGATGCCGCAAATTGCGTCATCAAGTCCCTTCCTGTGCCTAGCAACACTAGTATACTCAGGCCTCAATTGCATTGCAGCCGGAGCTCTGAATATGGCCCTAAGTAACTATATCCTGATTCTTCCCTTTTATACTCATTCTTCCCCTTCTTGGCTTTGTTTCTGGGGTGACCAAAACAGCTTGTCCATTGCATAACAAACTGCTTTGTTCATCCCATAAAGATGCAAAACAAATACCCGGAAATCATGCGATTAAACAGTAACTAACCATGTAATTCTATCTTTAAAATAAAATTCAGAGAGATTTGTTATATACATTTACAAATATATGATAAGACACCAGCCACTTACAAGGGACCTCTGCTATGATGGTCCTCACTGTAATACTGTCAGAGTCCCAAATTTTGTTCATATATCATGTATTTTTAAATTGAGAGAAAAATCTCACAAGAGGTCCCCAAGTCTCCAAATAGATACTGAGGAACAGCGCCCCCTGACAGCTGCTATCCCAGACATGCTTTTATATACATAAGATGGTGGTCAAATCAATGTATAATTTAATCTAGAGCAGGTGCTAGACAAGTGTAGGAAAACCTACATTTTTCAGTTATAAATTAATTATTCTGGATTGCTAGGTTGAGAAAGTGATGAGATATTTTTTTTAATAAATGATTGTTTTATTTTTGTTATTAGAACAATAATATTAAACTTATAGGGCTGGATCCAGACTCAAGTAAGTGCTTGAACTTAGTTACTCCTTGGCTTAACTATGTTGATTGCAGGGGGAGTCAAAGTAATTGTATTCTTTGCATGCAGGGATATATCTTTGAATTGCTTACTGCACACAGATACTGACCAGCTTTACTATCACACGGCTATTACACTTGGGATAGAAAAATCAACTCTAATACTGTTTACAACATATGAAATATGATTCCCCCTGATATCAACATGGTTTAGCCCAGGAGTAACTAATTTCAAGCACTTACTAAAGTCTGGATCAAGCCCATAGTGACAAATATTTCCATGAAGGTATAAAAGTACTAAAGTTAGTTATGTTATTCAGCAAACTATTCTTTTTTTATCTATATAACTGGGAGATAATCTACAGATATACTATACAAAATATATCCCAGCAGACACATTATCAATGCATATAATTGTTATTTGTTTTGAAATGTTAAAAACAAATAAATAAAGTTTGACAATATAGATATAGGTATATTTAAAAATGTTAAATACAAATAAATAATGTTTGAAGATATAGATAGAGATATATAAGTGTATTTCAAAATTATATTATAGTATATAGAGTATATTATCTAAAATCATTCTGTGTGACCCATATAAAATGTCTCTCCTCATCTTTACTGCTCCAATCTTATAGTTCCTCAGCCACCAACACACTATGTATATTAGATCACTTGTTTAACCATGAAAGAAATTAAATAGCTAAAATAATACACATGAACTATATAATATTAAATGAATATTATGTATACACAATTTGTTAAAGTCAAAATTACTTTTATAATATGATCTATAAAACATTATATCTACAAATGTGTATTTTTGATTGATTTCTAACACAGTTACCTTACTCTTGAGATGTCTCCTTTTCTCTCTCTTTACCTTCTCTGTCTTATGAATCTCCAGCCATCAACTCAAACTACTTTTACACCCAATAAATAGCTATAAGCAGATTCTGTCTATTTATACTCATTCTTCTGTGAAATGTAATGTCACAGTCCTAAACTTGTAAATTAGAAATAAACACCTCTTATTAAAAAGGGAAATTCTAAATAGTCTTTAATAGAAGGTAAAATATTGTTTTCTAATTAAATCACAGCAGTCTCTGACCTCCTGTTATGTCAACAAATGGACCTTTGTTTAGAATTTTACAATAGTTTAACAAGAGAAACACCTGTAACCATTGCTGCTGTCTTACGAATGCTGCTGTCTAATGATAAAATATGACAATCGTGAATCTGCAAATATAATAAGAGTCTCTAATGAACAGCGGGGATATGTACATGTGCATTTGTGGGAGTTTACTGATTAATTAGTATAGCATTAGATATTTGGATATATTGTCTTTGCATTAGAAGCATTTAGATATGTCCTTTTCAGCAGCCTATTTATGTGGATATTTCAATTATATTGTGCTTACCTTCAATATGCTTGATGCAAGTTCACCAGGATTTAACAGACATACCAATATGATTATATGACCTTCTTCTATAGTCTTTCTGCCACCTTATATATTGCCCGGAGACTGGCCATAAATACCCAGCACTCATGCAATTAACCAGTAACTAACCATGTAATTCTATCTTTAATATACAATTCAGAGAGATTTGTTACATACATATACAAATATATGATAAGCCACCAGCCACTTTCAAGGGTTCTCTGCTATGATGGTCTGGTCTGAATCAATGAGAATATGGTGAGATTTGTATAAGTGGCTGAATTTGTAATAAATAAATCACTGTTCACCTTTTAGATATTTGTACATGATAAGACTGACAGAGCTCACACCAACAAATCATCACATACAAGTCAAAGATTTTAAGGATAATATAAAAGTACTGTAGTTTCTGAATCAAGTATCAAGGTAAAATATCTATTATATACACTATGGAGAAATAATTTATACATGAAATACTTAAATAGTTTACTTATTATCAATTTATTGTAATAACAATGATTTAAGCCTTTAAATATGGATACTTTGTGTACTTCATCCTATATTGCATTATACAATTACTTCTGTCTAAATCATTTTGGTCCTACTATATATAATAATATTACTTTACATTTAAATGTCTCTTTCTGTTCATTTTACTGCTCCATCCTTCCAACTCTCATGTCACCAACTCACCCAAATCTCACCCACCATGTCTTCCAGCCACTTAGTAACCATGCGCCTGATCCAGACTTAATTACGACAGTTAATTCATGCATGCATAAATATGACTAGGGGATTGAACTGCACATGTGTGTGGCAGACGTTATACATCGTAACTCTGATCACACATAACTTGTACATTACTCCATACCCAAAACCCATCCCTAACAAACCTAAAATAAGGTAGGGCTCTGAACATGTAAGTCAACTAAGTTACATACATGAGGGGGGGTGCCAGGGGGAAGGCATTATATTTAGTAGTGTGTAATTTAGATGTAGATCACAGTATAATCAGACCCTTGCGTTTGTTGGGGGTGGAGAAATAGGTGAGAAATACTAGGAGGATGATTTCAATTCCAGCCAGTATACCCAAGTTACTGCAAATGTCTGGGCCTGGTCAGCGGGGGAATGTAACAGTTCCTCCATAGCCATGTAATGGTCTATGCGCTGGAACCATTCTGAGATAGAGGGTGGCTGGTCCGACTTCCAATGTCTTGGAATTAAAGATTTTGCAGCGTTATTAAGGTACTTGAGGAGTGATTTTTTGTAACGAGAAATTGGCATATCTGATAAGGAGAGGAGCTAAAATGCGGGTGAAGTCGGGACCTCCTCGTGTGTGATGGTTTAAGACAGTTGTATAATTTGGTTCCAGTAGGGAGAGATTTTTGGGCAGGACCACCATATATGTATGAAAGTCCCCACTTCCCGATCACATCGCCAGCAAGAGGGCGAAATAGCAGTAGAGATCTTGTGTAATAAGGTAGGGACTCTATACCACCTAGACAAAATTTTATATTGTGTCTCGGTGGCTGCCACACTCGGTGAGCACGCTTGAGTCATCTGAAAGACCCTCGTCCAGGCTTCCTCGTCAAAGACCCCAGGGAGATCCTTCTCCCAGGCCTCCACAAAGTGCAGGGGACCCTCGAACAGGAGGTCAATTAACATCTCATAGAGCAGGGAAATGTGGTGCAGCGGGAGGTTGGGAGCAACACATAATCACTCAAAAGGAGAAAGAGGCCTAGACATTTGGGACCAATTGTCACCAGCCTTGCAATAATGGCGTAGTTGGAGGAAGCCCCAAAAATCTTTCTGTAATAAAATTTTTCCCTCAAGTCTGCAAAGGAAAGGAGGTTCCCCCCTCGCACCAACTGGTGAACCCTATGAAGGCCTGCTTCCCCCATCTGGAGAAAATGCTTGGAGGTTTGCCTGGTGGAAAATCATTATTGTGCGTGATTGGTGTGAGTGGTGAGAGGGGTGAAGAAACCTCTGTTTTGCCACATAGATATTTCCATACACACACTTTTTGTTTAATTTATTCTTCTTATTATGAGTTGGGATCTCTTGTTGTGTGGTCTGCTTTGTTATTTGTTTTATTTAAATGGGGCAGTTTGGGCCTTATTTGCAAAGTAAAAGTACTTTAGCAATATCCACACAGACATAAGCACAGAGATATAAGGTTGATTTTGGGCGAAGGAAGTCTGCTAAGAATCGTAGGAACAAGATGAAAGTCATGTCATTTATGTACATATCTTTGGGAATCCAACCGTTCTTATCTTCTTCTTAAGTCTGAATCAGGTCCTATAGAAAGTGAAAGTGACGGCAGATAAGAGCCACATGGCCCATCCAGTCTGCCCAGTTGTTTATTTAAAACTATACTGACCCTAGTCCCTATTTACCCTCAATTTAGTTTAAGATTTAGGATATCCTTATATTTATCCCAAGCATGTTTAAACTGTTCTACTGTGTTACCCTCAACCACTTCAGACGGAAGGCTATTCCACTTATCTATCACCCTTTCAGTGAAGTCATGTTTAAACACATTTCCTTTGAATCTACCACCCTCCAGTTTATATTAATGTTCTCGTGTTCTATTACACCTCTTCCTTCGAAAAATGCCACCCTCATCTAGCTGTTCACAACCCATGATATATTTGAAAGCAATAAGAAACAAGAGTAACCACAAAAATATATATCCTAATTGAACCCAATAGAGTCCACTTCAAGCGCTATATTACGGATAGGACTTCTACCTACAGTCCCAATAAAAAATATACAAGAAAAGTTCTGTGCAGCTCTAAAAGGTAAAACCTAGCACACACAGCTTATAAAATATACAAATTTATTAACATAAAAAAACTATTTACCACAGTATTTATAGTAAATAATACTTATATTAGAACACTTCACAATCTGATGATCATTAGGACCAAGTGCACAACGTACACTTATCCGTTATTAAATCGATTCTAGAGCTACCAACAAAATATGTCCCAATCCGTTATATGGGAAGGTAGAAATATACCTTTTTCAACTTGAGCAATGAGTCTCTTATGCAATACCAAATCTCAGTGCACTGAGTATGTATGTGGATTTCACAGCACAAGTATATTCCTTAGAAGATGAGCAAAAAAATAAATAAAAAAAAAGGAGTTTTTAATTATAACAGACCGGCCGGTCAGTCTTACCGCTTGTCCATTGGTTGTGCACTGTAATAGTTGATACCTGGCAGGAGAGGAAGACAATGGTATTTGTGGAGCGCTGGAGAAACAGTCCGTGGTGATCACTAGGTAGTCACCCACACGTGCTGTACGTCAGCCGTGACCACCAGGATGTTTTTGGAACTTAGATTCGAACAAGCAGTATTCAATGTTGCTGTGTAAAAACAATTGACATTTGTACATTCAGTATAAAGCGCAATGTGCAATAAGAGGCTAATCCGAGTAAATGTCAAATTCGTAGCTCAATAATGAGAATTGTGAATGTGAAAACCTTGACGTGTTTCACGGCAATTCTCTGCCGTTTCTTCAGAAGGATATAAGGTAGGTTAGTAGGTGGTACCATTTATAGAAATATCAGCTGCTCTAATCAAGGGTCAGGTGTATTACACATAAAAATATTATTAATTAAAATATAAAAATAATAAAAAAAAACTAAGCTGTGTGTTCTATAGTAACGAACATTTCTGTGTTTTATCTTACAGATAGAACAGTATAGTTTGTTACTGGTTTATGGCAGTGTGCTGGGGCTTTTTTTCCCTTTGTTTCTGTGGCTAGCAGACTGACCCCTGCCTTTCATGCACCTGTTCACATTTACCTATAAATTGATTGCGCAACTTCCATTCTGTGTTTATACTGTCTACAGGGCCGGTGCTAGGGTGTTCGGCGCCTCCCTGCAAACTTTAAATTTGCGCCTACCTGTTAAACAATTTGTCATTATAGTTACTAGCGTATAGTATATATGTAAACATCCTGCGCAACTTCTGTGTTTATACTGTCTACAGGGCCGGTGCTAGGGTGTTCGGCGCCTCCCTGCAAACTTTAAATTTGCGCCTACCTGTTAAACAATTTGTCATTATAGTTACTAGAGTATAGTATAGATGTAAACATCATAAAACACAATCTTGTAAATACAATAAAAGTAAGCAAATCATAGCCACTACTATACAATACAGGCAG
>WWET01004275.1:114735-132478 GCA_011038615.1 Limnodynastes dumerilii
GCCCCGTGCGGGGCCTTCGCTACCAAAATGTAAGTCTGGCGGCCAGTGGTGCCAGGCTTGCAAATAAAACAAAAAGTAAAAAAAAAAAATGTTTTATGTAAAAATTTTAAAGCGCGGGGCCCCGGGACCCGCAGGGCCATAGGCGGCCACCTATACGGCCTATGCCATGGGCCGCCTATGCCCCTCCACATAAATTAAAATATATGTCACCCCAGACCCCATATATAACCCACATGTACTTTATAATGTTTATCTTCTCCAGACACCCAATATCCCCCACATTTAATACATGTATGATAGATTAGGGGTCTGGGAATAGCACACTTTATAAAGTGCATATATGGTGTATTACGGGGTCTGGAGATGGCACACCATCTAAAATACATGTGGAGTATATCAGTGGCAAGGCAATGAACATAGTATAATATAATATATGTCGGGTATATTAGGGGTCAGTGGATGGCACACTATATATCCCACATATATTATTGTATGTGCCATCACCAGACCCCTTTATAATAGAAAATCGGTACACCTGGGGGCGTGGTTTATCCCGTTAAGGGGAGGGGCTTTAATCTCCTTTCATTTGCATGTATGATAAGGTGTAAAATCTCATTTACACCTTATCATATGAGCTAAACACTCACAGGAGAGGGCAGGAATCTGTGTCCAGGCTCTGCTATAGTGATCAGATGCTGCAGGGCTGGAAAAGGAATATAGGGGGAGGGAGCATCTGGGCCACAATCCGGTACAGGAGCCCTTTTAGCAGGTACAGACCATTAAAAACCGGTACTGTACCTGCTAAATAGGTACCTGCTATATTTGCCACTGATTCTCTCTATATTACAGGGTCATAATAGATTCAGAACTGCTGCCATATCCTATATGTATTCTGTATAGGTAACACAGTCTATGCTTATTCAGGATGCTGAACATAGCCAGGTTTTGTAATTCTATTGTTTATTGTATTTTTTTTATTATTGTATTATATAGCGTATTATTATATAGTTTATTATTATTATTATTGTATTATATAGTGTATTACTATTGTATTATATAGCGTATTATATAGTTTATTATATAGGGATTATTATTCTATTATACAGTGTATTATAAGCATTTATATCTGTCTCCAGATCTCTACATTCTAATACATTGCTCTTATATGGAGATCTAGTCTGTTGTGTAACCCTCCTACATAAAGTATAAATAATTGTGATTAGTTAGGGAGTGTTACAGCATGTGTTATTATCCTGTAATCTTATTCTCTGTAACTCTTAATGCTTTCCTCTCCTATCTCCCTCAATACAGGGCTGTAGCAGTGTGTAGTAACATTGCTGCGCGTTTACTATGGAGGTGGGCGGTTCTGTTTCCATCACAGCAGCACTCGAAGGCTGATTCTGGACTTCTATTGGTGGGGGAGTGTCCGTTTGCCTTGACTCCCGTTGGACACGCCCCCTTATTTCACATGACACGGCTATGGTCTCTGTGTGGCCAGCAGGCGTGTCGATCACTGTGCAGTGACGTCAGAGGAAGAAGGAAATATTGGGATTGTTGTGAGTACGTTGTGTGTGAGTAGTGGAGATAATGGTATTCTGTGTAAGTGGCAGTTATTCTCCTGATGGAACGTTGTGTGTTGTCACAGGAACATTTACTTGTTGTTACTTGTTCAGATTCCACTCACTATGTGTGACGTGTATGCAGTATTCTCGCAGCAAAAGTGTCACTAGTTTGGGGAAATTTATAACACAATATTTTATCCTCCTCCAGATGCTTAAAGGAGAAGAGGTAGAAAGGAAAGAGAAAAGCAGCACAGAGGTGAGAGACAATCTGGGATCATGGGGGTGAAGGAGATTATATACAGACTTATATATGAAATATGTGTATATATGGGTGTGTGTGTGTATAAAATATATTTATGTAGATGTGTGTATATATCTATAAATGGAATAAAAGTATGTAACACCCCCTGTCAGCACACCAAAAAAATGGCACATTTCCAATATGATAGAATCAAAATGTTCATTAACTTATGACATATCCTAACACAATGAAATGAACCAAATATAAAGTGCAGATAACAGATCCAACATTCAGTGCAAATACTGGATATTAAATGCACAGTAGCAGCATCAAATTTCTATGGAATAAATAACAATCCTGGAGTATCTTGAATGTGGCACCAATTTAACGATAGAGACATCCATTAAGATTTTCCATATAAAAGGAGACAGAAGTGAGTCACCCTGGGCTGATATGGACAGCTTTACATATGGGTGATACGCTTCTGTATCTTTCTTTATGAAAAATTGTAATGGATGTCTCTATTAAATTGGTGCTGCATTCAAGATACTCCAGGCTTATTATTTATTCTATAGACCTTTGCTGCTGCTACTGGTTTTTTTTGTACTTAGGGCCTGATTCAATTAAACACGAATTTAAAAAAATAACCGCGGATATAAAATACGCACCGTTCGCGCTAAAAAATAACCGCTATTCAATTAGAAATGTCCCACCGCCTCCAACGCGCGTTAAATGGACCATGAGCGTATTTCTTAGCGCTCATTTTTGTGCTTACCTCCCGTTATAAAATACGGGCGTGGATTTCTGTATCTTTACCCATGCAATAACAAATGTCAGCACAATCACTTCCCATAACCAGCCCTGCCGTCATATGTCTGTAATAATCTATTTAGGACCTTCTGCACTTGAATGTCAAAAATTAGACTGCAGCAACTCAGTAATAACGTATTATTGTAGAAGGGAATAATATAAAACAACTTTTTCTGATTGTTGTTTTTTTAAAAACTTCTGCCAGTGTAATATTTCACTTTTTAATGTTCTCTTCTACTTTTTAGTAATTTTTTAACCTACAGCTATTTATTTGAGTTGCAGGCTACATAGATTTATGTGGAGTATCACATTTCTTTTGCCACTGTGCTGGGAGGTGATCAGGAGCATAGAGGAGCTGTACTCTTGAATCTTTTTATGAATTTCACCCTCACATATCATAATACGCACTTTGATGAGGTGCGCAAAAAATGATGTAAAATAACGCTCAAAATTTAAACGCGTGTAACGCAATTGAATTGCAAAAATTCGCACTTGCAATGCATTTAAATAGGGACAAAAAATACGCGCGATAGGACAAAAAAATACACGAAAAAAACCGGAATTGAATCGGGACCGAAAAATACGCGTGAAAAAAATATACAAATTAGCAAAATACGCGGAAAAAATTCACTTCGCGCTTAATTGAATCAGGCCCTTAATATCCAGTTTTTACACTGAATGTTTACTCATTGGATCTGTTAGCACTTTTATGCACTTTATATTTGGTTGATTTCATTGTGTTAGGATATGTCATAAGTAAATGGACATTTTGATTATATAAAATTGAAAACGTGCCATTTTTTTGGGTGTGCTGAGAGGGGGTGTTACATCCATTTCTTCTTAACCTTTGAGTCTGGCACCCATATTTATGTAGTAATCAGTGGATTATAGCCTAGTGGATTATATGCGCACCTTCTCTTGCTAGGAGGTTGTATATATAATCAAAACATAGACAGAGGTTGCCTCATGGTGCAGTACTGTTTTTTTTTTATTAAATGAAAACAAAGATAAAAACAATAGTTGCTATGCGTGCCATAGTAATTGGAATCAATATAAGATTGATTCACACAAAGCTTAGGCAGTCCAGCGGGGGTCAATGGAAGCAGCTTTCAGCATCCTGATCACGGCTCCCATCAAGTAAAGAGATCCTCCAGATGATCAGTGGTGTGCACGGTCCCGGGTTTACCCAAGCTCCCTATGCATTTTGCCATTGGACTTCATCAGGGGGTGTGTGGCTGAGGCTCGGTTCACACTTTTTATAGTTCCTCCTCTCTACTCAAATCTTTTACAGGTGTTCAAAGCCACTAAAATATCTTTTTACTACAAATCCTTCCACACAGGGCTAATAAGTAAACGAAGGGGGACTAGTATCAACATATACACGTTTTCTTTTCTTATGGTCTAGACAAATAGACACTTGTGTCATAAAAAATGAAATATATCGAAAAGTACAAAGAATATAAATAATATAATAGACTACTAAAAATATATCTAGAAATAATCAGTGGAAATAATTTAAGGACATTTGCAAACTCTATACATAACAGGAGGAAATAAACATAAATGTTTACAATGTTATAGATCACTTGTTTACTCTTGTACTAAGCAGCAACTATTTTCTATAAAATAATTATATTTATATATCTTATTGCCAAACATATTTCTACTTTCTCTTAAAGGGATATCACCACAGCATCCCTCATCATACAAATTTCAATTCTACTCATTTTTTAAAATGTCACTAAATCAGCTAGTATAGGGGGCCTGTTGTTATTTACTATACTGATTTTTCAATAAACATTCAAATACACATTTCCCATTTCTTAGTTACAAGGCATACATTTTTAAAGGAGTACTATCAGGTTAGATTTATTCCCTATTTAGGCAACATCAGATCACTATTATTTACAAAGAATTATAAGGAATTTTGCAGCTATGAATTCGGTTCACATTCAAAATGAAATCCTAATTAACACATATAGCAAATTTAAGAATAAACTGTGCATGATCATGCAATCTACTTTGGCTACCAATCCCTGATGGTTCATGGTAGCGTGTTAGTAATAAACAGATGTTACTGACGGATGTTCTTATAAAAAGGGGTTTGATTTAAAGGTTTCATTTAAACCTTGTGGGGCCAAGGTTTTCAGTGTCATAATTCAATTCAGAATTTTTCGTTCTATCTTTCCCTTGTAGATTTCTCTTTATTACTTTGATTGCTCTTATCTTCATAGTGTCCAGTTTCCCAATATGGGACAACTTAAAGTGGCAAGTGACACTGGTTCTGAACCTTATTCAGAATGTTTCTGTAGTCTTCCAGTGCTCTTATTTTAAGGGGGCATTTCGTCTTCCCAATGTAGGACAGACCACACCCACATTCCAATAGATATGCTACACACATTGAATAACAATTTGATATATCTCTAATTTTGAATTCATTTTTCCCATCAGAGCTCAGAAAGGTGTTCTTGTTGGAAATATAACAATACATTTTTCATGAACCACAAGCAAAACACCCCCCTGGTTTAGAAACCAAGCTTGCGTTCGAACACTCATGCATTGCCAGGAGCCAACATTAACTTTGATTTTTTTGCCTTCCTATAGTGTACTTTGGGTTTAGATGATAAATAATTTCTAAGGATTGGATCTAAGGAGAGTATAGAATTTCTAAGGATTGGATCTAAGGAGAGTATAGACCAATGCTCATTTATAATTTTTTTTAATCTTGCCTCCCAGCCTATTAAAGTCTGTGGCAAATGGACAGCATATTTTATTTTGTTCTGCCTCTCTAGACCTGTTCGAATACATCAATAGAGAGTCCCTATCTCTGATTCTAGCTTTATTCAAATTGTCCTTCCCTTGGGTACCAATTATTATTAATACCAATAATTATCAATTATGATCTTCTCTTTTTTTCTAATATGGAGGGTTGACATAATTTCCAAAATGTATGACCGTAGATTTTATATACCTTATTTCTTTATAGATCAATTCATGAGCAGGATTCCAAGTAAGAATAGAAGAAGAAAAAACTAAAAACAGCAACTCACTAAAAACACTACATTGGCTTCAAACAACAATTACACGTAAATTGTGAAGGACTAATCCGAGGTGTTTTATTTTTTCGTTTCACGGTATCAGGGAGCTTTCTTCAACACAAACAACATAAAATGAATCATACAGAAGAGAAGTCATACGTATGTCTGGAATGCGACAAATGTTTTCCATATAAATCAGTTCTGCTAACACATCAGAGAATTCATACAGGGGAAAAGCCATTTAAATGCTCTGAATGTAGCAAGTGTTTCACCCAAAAGTTTCTACTTGTGAGACATCACAGGATTCACACAGGAGAGAAACCATTTAAATGTTCTGAATGTAGCAAGTGTTTTAACCATATGTCTGACCTTGTAAAACATCACAGGATTCACACAGGAGAGAAACCTTTTAAATGCTCTGAATGTAGCAAGTGTTTTAACCAAATGTCTATCCTTGTAAAACATCAGAAGATTCACACAGGAGAGAAACCTTTTAAATGCTCTGAATGTAACAAGCGTTTTATCCAAATGACTGACCTTGTAACCCATCAGAGGATTCACACAGGAGAGAAACCTTTTAAATGCTCTGAGTGTAGTAAGTGTTTTACCCATATGTGTAACCTTGTAACACATCACAGGATTCACACTGGTGAGAAACCTTTTAAATGCTCTGAGTGTAGTAAGTGTTTTACCCATATGTGTAGCCTTGTAACACATCAGAGGATTCACACAGGAGTGAAACCATTTAAATGTTCTTAATTTAGGAAGTGTTTTGTCTTTAAGTCATAGCTTGTATAGGATGAGTATTCACATAACAGCAAAAACATGACAATGCTCTTAATGTTGCATGCATTTTACCTAAAAGTCACATATTACATTGCAATATTATCTCATGAGAAAGCAGACTGAGGCTGTGTTAAGTCTGAACCATTCTGCATGAATATTTACAATATAAGTATGTTAAGTTAATATCTTTTCCCCAGATCCATGCGCGCTTTATGTGCATGTGGGTTTCCGTAGATATGCACATGTAGCATGGACTGCACCCCCCCTGCACTCCCCACTGTCTGTAGTAAGTCTGAATACTTATGTGTCCAGATTACTACCTTAAGTTTTATGTCTAGACCTAGTCGTAAGGGGGCTTCCCCACCCCTACTCCTCATACACATGGCTATCATTGGTAAATGCCTTTATGCGTACTTACTGTCATACGGAACCTCTGATGTGCACATTTTCAGATTTTCCGAGACGGGACTTAATCAAATTTCTTGCGTAACTCCCCAGTCAAACTTTGGTCAGGATCTGGGCCTTTGATCACAATTTACAATGTTTAATGTAAAATCATTGCACTAATGTGAGTTGTTTTGTATTGTTATTTCTAATGATTGTTTTGTATCACACCCCCACAGTTTTCTGCACCTTTCACAATCCTTGTAATATAGTGATGTTGAGCTCAGGCAGCTTACACAAGTAGAATTAAATCACTGAGGCAATTACTTTACAGTGAGATGTTCACAAAACAAAAATAGATTTATTTCAGACATATTTGTGTTTTGAATCACTATCTTTGATCACAATTTACATTACTGGTGATTGTATATATGACCTTTTCTTTTAATAAAATGTGATAACAAAAATGTAGAGATTCTATTTTTGATTGTGCATGTAATAACTTTCAATATAAATGTTATTGTAGATCCAGATGCCGTCACCTCTGTAAGAGTAACCTACATTTCTGGGTTACACAAGTCACACGTCCTGGACTCTTTCTGATTCAAAGCTGCACTTCTGTCTATTTTTTTGGTGGAAGCGGAGTGGAGCATTGCTCTTTGTAAAGAATGGGAGCAAATAGAAAGTGAGAAGCAGAGCTTATCCGCCTGCGTTCACTTCCATGTGCTCTGTGCTCTCACTCTGTGGAGAGTTCCATTATATGTCAATTAGAAAGGGTTGCTGCGTGCAGAGTAGAATCAATCATTCCTTGTGCTTCCACCCAAAATTTTACACCAGCTCAGGGGATGTACAAGCTTCTTATGCAATAAGTGGCCTTTTTATACAGTGTAATACAATAACCGAGTAAAAAAGACGGGGCGCGGGGGCGTGGCTTGGAGCTAGCATGGAGTAGATGCATGTCTCACTAGCTCCTGCAAAAATCCTGTAAATTATCCGTTTGTTGGGGTCCCCGCGGCTGTGCCAATGCCTGTGAGGGATACTTGCCTGCCTGTGACATCACGGGTGAAGTGTTGGAGCCTATTGTGCCTCTCTAGCCGGGTCCTGGAGGATATTTGCGATTCTGGGCCTTGGAGCCGGCCAGTGACGCGGCACGGAGCAGCGGGGGGGGGGGGGGAGGGGGGCGNGGGGGGGCGAAGGTGCAGCGGGAGAGTCTGAGGGTGCTGGAGGTGCGGCGGCGGTGGCAAGTACCCTGCTGCAACGGAGATGGGACAGGGCACCATAGCTGGTCCCTCTCCTTGGTTACCAGAGCCTGCTGGTGGGTTTTGGCGCGAATGGCGGCCATTTCCGGGCGACATCTTGGACGACACATGAAGAGTGGCGGTTGCAGCGTTAGGAAGATCTGGAGACTCTGCTACTAGGTGGGATTCCCCTGACATCTCTGGCGTTGCCCCACTGGATTCCCTCTCCTCCTTTTTCTGAGCACTCCATTGTTCCCTGTGTGAGGGTGAAAACATGGCAGGGTGAAGGGGCTGTGTACAGGCACTGACTGGAGTGGATAGTGGCAAGGCTTACTGACAACTATCTCCCTACTTTTAATACCCTGTATGCAGTACTGTACTGTGCTACGACAGGTGGGCTCTGTCCTTATCGTACTCTTTGATATCTCTTGAACAGCAGGGCATAAAGATTCCAAGCAGCTTGCTGAACTTGCTGCCTTCTCCTATAGATAGAGACTTTTTGAATCACTACAAGCCTGATTCTCACTGTAGGTGTGGATGGGGGCCCAGCCATTCTAATACTCACTGTCTGGGTGGGCAGTGCCCTACTGTTACCTGCTCACTCAGAGGTTTCAAAGATCAATAGCTGTCTGCCTTACAAATTCCTATAGCAGTTTGTAGGCTTCCTGCCTCCCTAGCCTGATAGTGACTCCTTTGCGCATCTCCCCTGTACATTGCACAGGACTTTTCCATTAACTAAAAGGGGCCCTGCCAATCTCTTCTCTGTTCCCTGGGCTGGAGCAATCTTGCTGTGAATTCCCTGCAGTGGGGCTACGAGGGCTTTCAACAACTTTCTGTGTGCATACACCAGTTTCTGAGTATGGGCCGTTCTGGCCATGCGACATCAGCCGCCAAACTTGAGAAATTTGTTAACCAATCCGCTTCGGCCTCCCCTTCTGAACCACCTAACTCCTCGGGATCGGGAGGGAAAAGAGGGGATGGTGACCCACCGGAAGAAGCTGAGCCTATGCTCCACCAAATACTGGCGGCTATATCTGCTTCTGAGAAAAGATTTGGGAGTTGCAAATGGATATCTCCCAGCTGAGGCAAGATATGCAGACGGTGAGAGACCAGGTCACTGAGACTGAACGTCATATCTCTGTTCTTGATGACACCGTGGCCCCACTTCCTGATCAAATTGCTACCCTGACTTCTGAGATGCGGGAGTGCAAATCTAAACTCTCGGACTTGGAGGGGAGACTCAACTTGCGATTTGTTGGGCTGCCGGAGAGGGCGGAGGGCAAGATTCCGGAGAAGTTCCTGGAATCATGGCACCTACAGGAATTTGGGAAGGATAACTTCTCCCCACAATTCGCTGAGGAGCGTGCACACCGGGTGCCCACCAGACCTCCCCAGCCCCCCCCCCTCGGGGGCTCCAGCCCAAACTTTTATTGTAAAGCTGCTTCATTACAGAGAACGGGATGCGGTTTTGTGGCTGGCTCGTGTAAAGGGTCCTCTCCGGTTTGAGAACCATACAGTGTCTGTGTTTCCTGATTTCGCTTTGGAAATACAGAAGTCTAGAGCTCAATTTGTGCAAGTTAAAAGGCATCTTCTGGAACTACAACTCCATTATGCAATGTTATATCCTGCCAATCTTCGGGTAATTGCAGACGGGTCGACCCACTTCTTCCAAAGTCCTGGTGATGCTATGGACTGGCTTGAGCGAAGTCCTCGGAGAAGGGAGCAACCGGCAGATTGAGTGTTATTACTGACTTTGTTGTAAAGGTTTTCTGGGGGTTTACTTCTGGGGCTCTATGGTGGGCATATTATATGGGCGCGAGCGCGGGGACCCCCTTGATTCTGATTGTAAGCAGGGGTAGCTCCTCTAGCAAATAGTATTTTGTTTAAGTTTAACCCCCTACAGCTTCTGTAGCTGTTTAAGGGGTGGGTTGTATTGTTTACAGTTTAGAGTCAAGGTATCCCATAGGTTGCATGGGTATACAGGGTGGGTTTAATTGGGTGGGTAGCACTGCTGCTATGGTGTCCTTTAATGTCAATGGGGTAGATCCAGAACTACGTGTGTGCGTACGTATTTTCGCGGTGCGTATTTTCGTACACGTAAGGTCGCTACATTCCCCACGGCACACTCCTTGCACGGACGTATTTTCTCAAATTACGCGACCCAAAGCCTACCTTAACTTTTCCTAACGTAACAGCATACGTCCGCTAACGGACGTACTGACTACGCGAACGTACGCAGCTTAGCACGCCCATACTGTACACTTTAAATACCACCCCCCGCCTACTTCACGTAAAACGCACGTATTGTTCACTAACGTAAATTTGGCACGCCCACACGTAAGTATTTACGTTTGAAATATGTGAATCACCCATACGTTCTAAAATACGCTACGTGAATGTGCGTATTTTCTGTGGTGCGCATGCGCAGTGCGTACAAATCTACGAATTTACGTCTCTGCCACACGTAAATTAGCGGAAATGCGTAGTTCTGGATCTGCCCCAATGCTTGTAAGATTTTTACTGCTTTTCTGTGTTTTCAGGGTTCTTTGGGGCATTCTGGTCTGATAAGTCTGAGATGGCATCGTCCTGTGTGATGGGTGGGGGGAGGGCTAACTTTTCTTACTTGGATTACGAGGGGGTTAAAAAATAGAGTTAAACGTTCACTGGTCCTTAACCAAGTTAAGAAATATAAATCTGACATTACTTGCCTGGTGGAGACACACCTGACGGGTTTTCGTCTCCTCTCTCTGAAACGCCCATGGGTGGGCTGGGCCTATCACGCGCCATATGCCAATAACTCCCGGGGAGTGTCCGTTCTGATATGCAAGCATGTGAAATTTGTGTTAGAGCAAGCCAAGATAGATCCATATGGTCGGTATTTCTTTCTCCGTTCCACGGTAAATTCTGTACCTTTATTTATCCTGGGGATTTATGTTCCTCCTCCGTATAGTGGCGATGTCCTAGGCCGTGCTGCTTCCTTTGTGTCCCAGGCCCCGGCCACTGAGGTGGTGTGCATGGGAGATTTTAACAATGTGTTGGATCAATCTCTGGATAGGTGGAATAAGCAGCTGGCCACCCCCTCCCTCTGTCCCCACCCCATTTGCAAAACTTATTCAGGAATTTGGATGGGTAGACCCATGGCGGATGAGATTCCCACAGTTGCGGCAATATTCGTGTCAGTCATCTTCTCATAATACTTTATTCCGTATTGATTTAACATTAGGTCGGGGGTAGAGTATATGGCTAGAGGTATTTCGGACCACTCTCCGGTATTGCTATTGCTCAGTTTGGATCCGGTTAAGGGAATTTGGTTCTGGAAGCTTAATCCTTTTTGGTTAATGTTAATGGGGTCTGGGGCTGATTTAGTGGCGGAATGGGAAGAGTACTTTAATGTCAATCAGGATACTGCGGGGGTGGGGGCGGTCTGGGATGCATTTAAGGCGGTACAACGTGGATCTTTTATAAAAAGTGTCGCGGGCATCAAGCGCTTTCATAGAGCGAAGGAGGTAGAATTAGAACAAAAATGTAGAACCCTAGAGGAAAGATATATATCGTCTGGTGATCCAGAGGACAGGGGGCATGGGCTGACTACTTGCAGAATAAGGACAAGCGCAGACTCCTTTTTTCCAAGTGCTCACTCTATTCGCAGGCTGATGCGGGGGGCAGTTACCTGCCTGTCTAGCAAGGGAGGTTAGGGGAAATAACGTTATAGCGGCTATCCGGGACACCCAGTGGGTTATGCGATGCGTAGGTTCGGAAATTTCTGATGCTTTTTTCCAGTTTTATAAATGCTTGTACTGGTCTCAGGTGACGTATACCCATGACCAATTGTTCAGTTACCTTGATCAGGTCAGTTTTCGCAGACTTCCCCAGGACTCAGTGGATTTTTTAGATGCCCCCTTCACGGTGAAAGAATTGGTAAAGGTGATTGGTTCCTTCCTCAACCACGAGGGGGTGGATGGCATACCTGTAGAAGTCTGTAAAATGTACTCCAAATTCATAGAAACATAGAAAGTGACGGCAGATAAGAGCCACATGGCCCATCTAGTCTGCCCATTTGTTTATTGAAAACTATACTGACCCTAGACCCTATTTACCCTCAATTTGGTTTACAATTTAGGAAACCCTTATATTTATCCCAAGCATGTTTAAATTGCTCTACTGTATTGGCCTCAACCACCTCAGACGGGAGAATATTCCATTTATCTATCACCCTTTCAGTGAAGTAATTTTTCCACACATTTCCTTTGAATCTACCAATGGCCCATCTGCCCATTTGTTTATTGAAAACTATACTGACCCTAGACCCTATTTACCCTCAATTTGGTTTACAATTTAGGAAACCCTTATATTTATCCCAAGCATGTTTAAAATGTTCTACTGTATTGGCCTCAACCACACCACCTGGGAGAATATTCCATTTATCTATCACCCTTTCAGTGAAGTAATTTTTCCGCACATTTCCTTTGAATCTACCACCCTCCAGTTTATATCCATGCCCTCGTGTTCTATTACACCTTTTCCTTTGAAAAATGGTACCCTCCTCTAGCTGGTCACAACCCCTAATGTATTTGAAAGCTGCTATCATGTTTAGAAGTTAACTGAATGATACTTTTTATTTATATATCTTTTTAAGCCTTCTTGTTAAATAATAATAATGCACTTCTGTTTAAACATGACTACACTACTAGGATTATTGTATATATTTGGACAAACATTGTATTAATTTTGGTTTGAGAGACCTATTGGTAGTAACTATCATAGCGAATATTAAGAGACCGATTCTTCACATATGTCTACTAATTAATGAAGTCCATATGTTATTTACGGAGTTGCTGGAACACATGCAGACATACTCACTTTTCCTCTGATGAAATCGTGTAGATGAAACGCGTGAGAAGAGTCTAATTTATTTGTGGACCCTGTTATTAGCCATCCCAGCCACGCTACACACATCCCAGTGTTTTTGCCGGCCCGCTAGTGCTGCAGTGACCCAGACCGCCAATCCTCGTAAGGAGTGAGGGGAGACTAAAACAACTACCCAAGACGGAGACCATGTCTGGGAGGATAAGTACTGCATCCTACTTTCTGTCGGGGCTGATTACTCCCAGCTCTATGAATCACCATCGCCTGCTAAAATCATAAGGAATTTCTCCTTCACACTCACTGCCTATATCTAGCTTCGCTGTTGTTTATTGACAGCCGTGAGGGGACATTGTTCATTAGAAGGCTTTTTCCAGACATTGATGCTACTGTCCTAAATTCCCTTGTTATTTACAAGTTGTGAATGAGCATTTATAAGAGGAAACCTTACTCCTATCAGTGGATGTATAGAGTGCTTGGGATCCCTATGTAGCTACTTAAATACCTATAATCTCTACTGCCACTCGTTTCCAACAAAATTTCCAATCAGGGACATCTGTCTGATTCTATCAACTGGATTTAGAAGCGAATTGTCGCTATTCCTATATGTGGAATAAGTTATTCACCTTGATGTCCTTCTGAGTTATTAATTATTGCAGTATTTGATACATTATTATAGCTATATAACAGGGTACTTGTATTAATCTGGCACTATTTATGATTATGTACCTTTAAAGGTTATTAATTGTTATTCATTGATTATTGGTTTTATTTTTTTATATATTTCTCTGGTACCAGATTAATTGTTGTGTGTTAATAAATTGTATATTTTAAATTAGAATGCTTAATTAGTCATTATTGATTTTTGTATTTGTATATTTTAATATTATATATTAATTTAACTTATTCTTTGTTACTACCTCACTATCACAGCGCTGGTATTTTTTTCAATTCCTTTCCTTGACTGTTTAATACTTTTCTACCCCATTTACAACCACTTTGCTATCCGGTTTACCTGTATGTTAAACAATTAACACCACTTGAAAACTTGACTTTCCACACTAAAATTACCCTCAGTCCCGCTACTTACACTGCTGTGTGACTGAACCATACAGAGCACTGAGCACTATTACCTTGCATGCTGGCTTGTCCATTGTGTGATATATATGCCCTTATGTATCAGTCACCAATGTGTTATAGGGTATAAGCTTGTGGGCAGGGCCCTCTCACCTACCCGGTCTGTCTGTTACCACCCAGTGTTATTAAAATGATTGTTAAACTGTAAAGCTCTACGTAATATAAACATAAACATGTTAAGGTGTATTTGTACATTACATATGTATCTGTGTTAGCTAAATACAAATTTGTTAATGACAAACACTAAATCAATTGTGTTTATAATAATTTTGTTTTATTTTTTATTCAAATAAATTTTGTTATCAAATATTACAAGTCTGTGTCACGACCCAGAGGACCATTAACTTGTAGTTCCTGGGTGTTTACTGTACTTTAGCTTGGGTCCTAGATAAGAAATTCCCATTTTATCACAATCCAACCTTTTCTATCCTCTCTTATTCCGAACAAGTGTGATTTAAGCTGCCATAAGGCAGCCTTAATTCACACTTGCGGTTCAGTGGTCCGTCTGACCGCTGATCGGCTTGTAAGTCGGTGGAAACCTCCCCCACTGTACAATTTACATGGTCCCCCCGCTATATTAAAACCTGGTAATAAATAACCACCATAAGCAGGAAGGCCTTGACAGTGGCTAATGGCTTATCATATATTTGCAAATATTGCATTTTATTTTACAGATAGACAGTATAGTCTGTTACTGGCAGTGTCGCTGGAGCATTTCCCCAGCCTTTTATGCACCTGATTGCATTTACCTATAAATTGACCTGAGCAACTTAAATTTTGTGTGTGTGTGTATATGTCTGCAGATATTTGTAACTAATTCTCTGACTTTTATTTTAAAGATAGAAGATCATGATTAGTAACTGGGTAATGGCTAGAGTGCCAGGCCATGTTTTGTTTTTTGTGCAAATTTTGCATTATGAATCTCCTATTTATCAGTTCATTATTATTGCTGGATATGTTTATATTGCTTTTTATATTTTCTTTTCCATTTGTTGCTGTGGCTATATTATCTGTCATTATTGACTGGCCTCCCAAGACTTTTTGGTTAGGGGAGCAGCTATTTTTATTATTTGTATCACTGCCCCCCTCTCCTAGTTTAAATGGTTTCTAATAAAGCATTCAAACTGCTCACTTAGAATATCTGTCCCCACAGAAGATGGGTGTAAGCCATCCTTTTTATACAAGTTCCTATTTTGCCAGGTGGAATGGCTATGTTCTATGAGCCCAAATCCTTCCTCATGACACCACTTCCTAAGCCACAGATTGAAATCATGAATGTGCCACATTCTACCTTCTTCATATCTGTGTACTGGCAGCACTTCAGAAAAAGTCACAGTATTTGCCACCTGTTTAAGAGCATGTCCCAATTTTCAAAATTTATCTCTGACAGCCACAACTCCATCTTGTCCCAAGATGGATAATGACATCAACCTCCCTTTCCTTGCTCACTGCCTTTACAATATTTCAAATGCACTTTTTATCACGTGGAACTGTCGCTCCAGGCAAGCACTTCACCTGATTCCTATTTTCGGGTCCTGTTCCCAGCTGGATACCCCTAACAATAGAATTCCCCACAAGAAATGCAGTCCTTCTCAGGGATTCCCTTTTCTCACCATCAGGTTCCCTCAACACCTCATGCGCTACATTACCTGTGGAAGTGCTCTCCAGGCCATGTGTCCTTGCACAACTGGAACCTTCCTGCATGCATTCCTCACCATAGTCCACCCAGTACGTTGCATCAAAGATGCAGACATCCTGCCTATCTCACCTTGCATCCTTGCTATCTCATCAAGTAAAAAAAACATCCTCTGACAGATTGGACAATACCTGAGTTTCCAAATTGTCTCCCGCAAAACAAAAGCATCACACCCACTGCAATGCACAAGAGCAGACGTCCTAGGTTTTTTTGATGTTAAAAAAATAAATAAATCAGCAAACTTTGCTTTACCAACAAATCACACAACTAGTTTTAAAAGAGCCCAAATCCTGCCCAAATCCCGTTCAAACTCCAGTTACAACTCCAATATGCTTTGAAAACCAATGCTTAGAAATCCAGGCTATGAAATTCAGGCAGGTTCTCAGTTGCTGTTGCGTTTTAGTGGGTTCTTTGAAGCAGGAGAGTTGCCACCCTCTATGCTAGAAGCATTAATAGTTATGATTCCCAAGCCAGATAAGGACCCCTTACAGCCTGAATCCTACCGTCCCATTTCATTACTCTCGACAGATGTAAAGATATTGACGAAACTGCTGGCAACCAGGCTAAATACAGTCATTACCCAGATCATTCATCCTGATCAGACAGGTTTCATGCCGGCAAATCTACCACCACCATTTTGCGTAGACTATTTAGCCATATACAATTGACGGACAGAACTGCACCTAAGGCTGCGGTTCTGTCCCTAGACACAGCTAAGGCGTTCGGCTCTGTCGAATGGCCTTATTTGTGGGAAGTATTGCACCATTTTGGCTTCGGGGACAGGTTTGTTAGGTGGGTGCAGCTGCTATATTCTGCTCCCGCGGCCAGAGTTTGTGTAAATGGTCACACCTCCGGTCCATTTGCCCTGGGCAGGGGCACGCGCCAGGGTTGTCCGTCCCTGGCATTTTTTGCGCTGGCCATAGAGCCTCTCGCCTGTATTATACGCTCTAGCCCGGATATAGTGGGCTTACCTGCGGGTGGCTCCTTGGACACTATAGTGCTCTATGCCGATGATGTGTTATTATTCCTGTCAATCTATGGGTCATGTACTGAGCACTGTAGACACCTTCGGGGTCTACTCTGGATTAAAGATTAATTGGCAAAATCACATATTTTCCCCTTGGGTTGTGTGGATTCCTCTCGTGTCCCGCCACAGGGCCCTTTACAATGGACTTTTCGTTTCAAATACTTAGGAATATGGATATCTCACAAAGCTTCTGATTTTGCCCCCTTAATATCACACCTATAGATACCTTTTTTAAAAATAAGTTCCACCAGTGGCAGAAACTTCCCCTTACCGTCACAGGCAGAATAAACTTAGTGAAGATGGTGATTCAACCTAAGTACTTGTATGTCCTGCAACATTCACCATTTTGCTGTGATTAATGGGATATTTTCTTCCTTTTATATGGGCCGGGTGTAAACCCAAGATTAAGATACCCATGCTGTGTCGGGCGAAGGGGGGAGGGTGGCCTTGCTTTACCTAATCTTCGTTATTATTAGGTAGCTACCGTGGGTGAACCAGAGTGGGTCTAGGGGGGTTGTTTACGCCCTGGTAAATTGTTCCTCCACGCGCTTGGACCCCCTGCAACTATTACTGGTGGGCAGAACTAGAAAAAGCTTTTGCCCAATTGTTAAACAGGCGGTTGAGATATGGCGACTGGCAGGGCAAATTCTGCAGAGTGTGGGGGTGGATCCGGATTCGCTGCTGTGGCATAACCCTGCTTTCTCGGAAATACAGGCCATGGGGGTGCATAATGTGTGGTCACGTTCATCACTGCAGTCATTGGGCCAGGCATATCATAACGGAGTGTTAAAGACTTTTGCTCACCTACAGGAGGAATTCCTCTTACCTCCCTCCAACTTTTAAGCTTACTTTCAGCTCAGGCACGCCTTGGGGTCCCAGTTTAGAGCGGGTTCTCCAGTTCTTGTGGACTCAAAGGTAAAACAACTATTGAACAAGTTGAGCCCCAGAAAGGTAATAATAA
>WWET01004276.1:6792-21498 GCA_011038615.1 Limnodynastes dumerilii
GATCTTATATATATATATGTTTGATGAGGGTATTCGTGCAAGAGACAAATTCAGACAATATTTCAAGATTGTGATATAAATTGCAGCAATGTAAACAAAAAAAAGTATCAAAATGTTAATATTCAGCTTATTATAGCGTCTTACTTAATATTTAATAGAATGGATAAAAAACAATTTGCTATCTATATATATTCTCCAATGTTACGAATGAGACATATATGTAATTCAACACTCCCTAATTTATTATTCATAAAAATATATGTGGATGTTACCAATAATGGATTGTTGATAGTGTATTTGGATTGTTTGCAAGGAAGTGGACAGGGAATACAATTATGCGCATAATGTGGATTTCTTCAAAAATGTGATCATATATACAAACAGGATAGTTCACTACTAGCTAAAGTGACCCAAGAGTGTGTGTTAAGCATATTTTGACTGTAACCTCCAATGGGCAGCAGCAAATTATGGGATTGGCCAAAATAACTACTGTCTCTACGTAATGTTTATATACAAATCTATCTATCTATCTATCTATCTATCTATCTATCTATCTATCTATCTATCTATCTATCTATCTATCTATCTATCTATCTATCTATCTATCTATCTATCTAAATGGAAAGGATGGTAGTATATACACAACTACTGAGGCTGTGAAAGCCATTAACTGTAAGTGGGTACATTGAGTGCTACCTGTCTACATAAAAAGTTAGTTGTAAAAGAATAGCCATCCACCATCCACATAGCAAAGACTGGTTAACCCTGATGGCTGCTGGTTTCATAGTAAGAAAGAGGTGAACAAGATTTGCAGGTTCCAGTTTGTAATTACAAGTAAAATCTTGTGTCTGCTTTCAGCTTTAGGTTTGGTCATATCTCTATGTCAATTCAAATGTCTCACATGCAGAGGCTTTCATTAAAATGCTTCTCCCTGTTTTTTATTTAAAAAAATAAATAAAAAATTCCCCACACCATCTCTCCTGCCTTTCTCTTCTGCAGACTTTGACATGTGGAGTTTAGTGACAGTCTACAGCTGAGATTCCTGGTGTGACAGACAGGTATAAAAGCATCTTTCTTATCCCCAGCCTTTCAGGACTCTTCTTGCACAGAGAATCTTGGTAATTAGCAAACCAGAGACTTCATGAATGCCGCATTATTTATATATCTCATATCATTCATCCATAACTCTGACAGCACGTCATTCCTGCGCTATTTACAAAGCTGAATTCCTTTCCTCTTTGGTTTTTGAAAAAAAATGTATATATATAAATATATATAAATAAATGAGTCCAACAAACTAATAGGTGGGGATTAGATATAGCCAGAGGCTGATGCATCCTGACTTTCATACACAGACATGCGGATTTATCAAAATTCCTTATCAAATTCTGTTTAATTCTTTGTGAACCAATGCAGTGTCATTCTCTGCTGTAAACTAAGAGCAATGAATGTGTAATTGTTAAGCACAGTTCTAATGTAATTTCCAGGAAATGCACTTAACAATGCACACTAAATAAATATATGAATAAGTGAAATACCTAGCATAATACTCATAGAACACGAGCACAAAGGATTTCAATGTTTTATACACTCTGCGGAGACATATGGCATAAAATAATAATTCAATGATAACTCCTGATGCATTGACCTGACATACAATGTTTACCCAGCGTACACAGCAGAATTACTGCCCTTTTACTTAGACTGTTTGGGTCAAAATAACAATCTCCCTCATCTTCTGGTTTCCAGTCACTTGCTTTACTTTGTATATAGCCATTATTGCTGACTGTCTGGACAATTAATATATTATAATGAATTATAAATACTGACTTGGCTGCAGGGCTATATTTACCATAAAGGAAAATCAGTGACATGCCAGAGGAAACATAGGTTACAGGTAGCAGATAAAGGTTCTATGCTAATATTTTCTATATACCTCCTGTAAACGGTTATTTTTATACTGTCTATAGGTTATATACAATCCACTACTTTTCCTGAAAAATGAAGTTATAATGATTCATTTAAACCATGATCACTCACTATGCTCAAGGCAGTATTCAGTCGACAAGTCCTATATGATACACTTCTTAGCTAAATGCATTTTTGAGATTTTGCATTATTAATACATTGATGTAGTATATTATATTTGAAAATGTAACCCTATGATAATTATTACTGACAATCTTATAATGCAGGGTACATTACTATTGTATATTATTAAAGAAAAAGGCTGGTAGAACAGGAGGGGGAATGGTCAAAGTGTCATAGCAAGAACATTCCTCAGTGTGGCAGTATTGTCATTTCTTCTGTGTAAACAATGAGCCGGATAAGAGAGGTTTTGTTTAATATCCTGAGACTTACAAAATACGCTTCAAAACCCACAAGTTTTCCAGTATCAATATATGAAATTCTCACAATGTACTGAATGTGGGAAGCAATGCTGAGATTTAAAGAGATGACTGTGTTAAATCATTATAGAAATAAAGATATTTATTAAAATAAAAAAAATGATTCTGCAAAAGACTAAAATAATCTTCCCTACGTTGTTTATCTAGAGGTCAGCAACATATCTGTTTGTTATCTAAGCTTCCCATCACAAGTATCTTTTTTCTGGTAAACATCTACGTGAAGGTGGTTAACTTATATCTATCTAGTATGTGTTAAGACTGCGGCCCCTTCAAAAACCATCTTGGGGACAAACATTAAATAATTCGGCACTTCTACAAATATTTTCTTCTACAGAGCACATGCAATAACACAATAAAACATACAATAAGAGAAGATAGTATTTGGAGCAGAAGAGGAATGCTATATATCCCAGCCAAAGGGAAAATGGATATAAACTGTAGTAAATAATTCAGCTGTAGCTAAAAAAAAAAAAGTCTGTAGGAAATCATATATTTGTCTCAGGCCATTCCACACGTACTTTTATTCATATTTTTATTTATAGTTAGTAGATGCGATTTCTTGTTAGGCCTCTAAAAACAAAAGCTAACTCCCCCGCCGTATACTGGAACATGGTTGCATTTTGCTTGTAACTTGTAGCCTCTAGGAATAAGACATAAAGCGTTTCAGCAATACGGCCTATAAGAAACATTTGTGCCAGAGGTATCAATGTTTTTAAAAGCAGTTAAGGAGCCTTAGAAATATAATCACATATCTCTGGAGTATTATAAGGAATAGATGCCTCATTACAGAAAACATAAGAAGAAATGTTAAAAGGTTCTTTCTCTAAAAAAATGTGTCTCTCCATGTCACATAGTAGAGCACTGGTAGATGAAAAAGAAATAAATGCTATCTCTGGACAAGGCAATATGCAGCACGTTTTAATATCTGTCTCTCGCATACACACCTTTTTACTCATGACATTAACACCTATCTGCAGCTCAGCACCTTTGTATTATGATTTCCCTGGCCCTGTGCTACAGCTATCCCCCCCCCCCTTTGTTATCAGTTTGTAAGCTGGAATGGGGGCAGGGGGCTGTTTGTATCCTGGTTTTACAATCACAGTCTGCAAGCAGGTGGATTAGAGATAACTCTTATTGTGCCACTGTTTTAACTCTGACACTGTCATTAATCATTCCTTAAAGCTACATTTCAAGTTTCAGTAATCAGGACTGGCTCGCCCTCAGTTCCAGCACAATTGCCTTTTTATGATGCAATGTTAAATTGGAAGCGAATGTCTGTAGCCAGGCACTGCTTCCGCATCCTCTATCTGTCTCATCATTAAGGTATTTATCCTTCCTGGGCTTGTGCAGGGAGCATCTCCTGCTGTCCCGGGAGAATGTACTTGTAACCACGGATCAGATTTGTTACCCAGGCTTTTGGCTTTTGATTGTCCTCCTATAAGTTCAGGATTAAAGTGGAATTTCCCACAGGGCTATGAAGGATTTGCTAGCGTTTAACTGTTTAACCTGCTTCTTTGTAAATGAGAATACCCTGGTCAAGCTTTTTTCCGCAGGGAAAACCTTGTGCTTAGAGTTGAATGCTAAATTCCTCTGAAGGCAGGTACGGTTTATTCCTGTGAAATTCTCAGCCGATAACAAATTGTTTACTTGTTCTGGATGAGCGCTAATCTCTGATGAAAAAAAAAACGCTTGTCCAAAATTCTCTCGCTGAAATCCAGCCTTATTATTATTTATTTAACACACACTGGCAAATTGTTGCTGTTTCCCTCCACCTCGATATTTTTAACCTGCCACAGCTCTGTGACTGTCGCCCTCCAGGGTAATGTATTCCCAGCTGGCATTGAATGGGTTAGGCCTCTATTATCTTCAGATAACAAATAAAAAAAATTAAGGAAACAACTGAGAAATCAATGAAAATTTTCAGTTCTATGTCTGCCTGAAGAGAAATATTACAAAAACAGCTGGAAAAAATGTCCTTTTATTTCTGACAACTACATTTTTTAACAGGAATATTCTAAAGAGACATCTATTGTTCGGACAACTTCACTCACATAAGATTCACAGATTTATAATGGAGGCCTCTCCGGTGAATTATTATTTTTTATATCTTGTAACAACTGTCAAAAATCCAATCTTCTTGTAATTTAATATAGCACAAAAAACCTTCTCAAACTGAACTCAAGCCCATTATTTTTATTAAAGGATTATAATACTACTAAAATATCCTCTCATTTGTGCACACTATCTTTTTTTTATTTTAAATAAAAAATAGACTTTTTTTTCTTTTGCAACCACTGCACATCTTTAATGTGCTACCAGTATTTTCCATGGAAGTTAATGCGAACTGAAGAATTCTTTGTCATCATTGTGGGTGAAACTTACATATGAAATAATGAAATGAAAAAATGTCAATAAGTGGGGAAAAATGTTTTAAATAAATTGATAGCTGATACAGTTCTATGTGTAAAAATATGTATAACCAATCTATCTCTGACATATATCTTCAAGTATTTTTTAAATAAAAGAGAAATGTCTTGTGAGTATTAATCTTCATCAGTTAAATAATAATCCACATGATATGTCCTTTAGATTAAACTGTGGCATCACTTAATGGAATGATTTGACAATACAAGTGGACATAATTTAGTTTAGGCAAGTGGTTACAGCGTATTATCACGGCAGCTGTATTTTATTTATAATACAGACAGCTTTCAAGCACTTGGGATGAATTGCTATTAATGAAGAGCAGGAAACTGTCTTGCTTTGCAGTATAGCACCTTGCATTAAACAATTCACTTCATTAGGGCTATTCAGTTCTATTTCAAATCTGCTGCTAAAATCAATACACTGCTTGAAAGAGGTAATTAAGGATTTTTTTTGCATGTCTTACCCCTTTCTAATTTGCAAATATTTACACAACCTCTTAGATTAGCTGTGAAATTATTTAATTTTAAACTAATGAAATGTTAGGAAGCAGTTTCTTTATATATATAGGCATTTGTAAGCCATTTTCTTAAACAGATGGAGAGTAAGGCAGCTGAGTCTGGCACTAGGTAATATATATAAGTGGCAGCAGATGTGCTAATATGTCTGCACGCGAATCACGGTCACAGGTGTATTAATATGCTTACAATTCTACATTCAGCAGAAGCAATAATAACAGGGCTAGATTTCAAGGCATCCATCAGGGGTTCAGCACCTAAGGATGGCATATGAAGGAGTTAAGTAATGTTCCAATTTTTTTTACAACATTCTTCAAAGTCATTTAATGAGGATTTTTACACATGTTAATTAAAAACGAAAATCCTAATTATAAAAT
This sequence comes from Limnodynastes dumerilii, assembly GCA_011038615.1. NCBI lineage: Eukaryota > Metazoa > Chordata > Amphibia > Anura > Limnodynastidae > Limnodynastes > Limnodynastes dumerilii. Next base: position 12,520 of record WWET01004276.1, read on the forward strand.
AACAGTGTATTTGTCAATGTCTTCTGGCTACAGGGCTAAAGTCAAAACAATGGAGGGAGCAGTGTTGTGTGGAGTTAATATGGGGGACTGATTAGAACATGGACATGCAACGGTGACTGTAAGAATGAGTGATTCGGTTAACTGTATTATAAACAATCTTAGCTGAATAAAGTTTTTCCCTCCTTATAGTGACACATTACACTGTTGCAATACCTTAAATTGTCATAACGACTGTACCTTTATGGACTAAAGGTTGTTTATTAGTTGTGTGTAAGTTAGGCTAGAACCTACCTTAAAACTTCCTATCAGTCCCCACTTACAATGGTCTTGCAGTCATATGGATTTCCTCCCTTACTATACATTATAATAGTAAATCCCTTCCACTTGCAGCCACAACCTGGTGGATTGTGTGCATTGTGTACTGACCTTGGAGATCATGTGCATCATTGCAAAAGTGGCCGGTCAGAAAGCGTGTGATTATAGGAATTTTTGTTTGCTTTTTTTAGGACTGTATTAATTTTTCTAACTTATTAATGAATATTTCAAATGCAGTTACTAACATGGTTAGACTCACCTTAGCTGAAAGGGCTTCTTAAGACAAAACCAGCCAAACAGTATGCTGTATCTGTGGAAAAAAACCACATTTTTTGGGGTTGAATAAGAGCTTTCCTGATGCTCGCAATATGCAGGTAACTGAGAAATGAATGCATTCACATAATCAAAATGCTTTCCTAAACTGTGCCTGTATATTTATATAATACTTAAAGAAACAGAATGCCACACACAAATAAACTCAATCTTGCCAAAAAATAAGCCCAGTTATAAAAGATAACTCCGTCAAGAGAAGAACTTCGGGAAAGTCACCAATAGAGTTGGCCAGAATTGGCTCAATATTCCCCTGGTGCTACCTTTCCCTCTAATTATATAATTAGATGGAAAGGTAGCACCAGGGGAATAATATATAATATTATATAATACAGAGCAAAAAAAGAAAGGAGAAAGGGATAATAGGTTGCACTTTAATGCCACAGCCAGCCAGCAATACCATAGAATACAGTTTATAAAATATATGCCTTTAATAAATTAAATTAAAAATATATTGTTGCTGTAAATATATATACATTAATGAGCTTATCTAAGTTGGCAAGTGATGCCAGCGAAATAGGTTAAAAAAAGTGAACAGAAAAGGTGTAACACACAAAACAATAGGTGTGATCTAAAATAGGGGGGGGAGTGTGAGTGTGGACCTCAAAATAAAGGTATTACACCCGGCAGTAAATAGATGTAAAACACCACAGGTTTACTAGTAGCGTGAGATCCCTCTCATATGGGGGCTCACAGCTCTATGCTTCTATTCTCAGTATTGATATGCACAGGGTTTAACGCATAATAAATAAATCTCTTATGCGTCTTGTCTATAACATATGTGGCAACTGGACTTTACATAATAACTCCCATTTAAAGGAGATTAATAATATTACAACTAACCTTTAAACTTATAACCCAAGCTGCCCCTATGAGGACAGGACACCTAATCTAAAAAGAAGAATATTGCAACATTATTTCTGCTTAATACTCTCACTTCTTTAATAAGGATACTAGGGAACTCAATAATAACTACTGGTGCTTTAGTTTAATCGTACTGAAATCCACATTACTGATAGGTTATTTCCTTTCAGACCCTCCCACATGTCTATGTACTGCTGCCCGGCGCATGCGCAGATCGGCTTTACAGCCGATCTTACGCTTACGCCCGCTGTAGCTAGTACGGCGGGCGTCGTTCTGGATCAGGCCCAATACATCTGTATTAGGGTAATGTTCAGAGCCCAGAGATGACTCAATAATCTTTACATGAAAGTAGGCCCTATTGTGTGCTTATAGACTATGGGCGCTATTTATAGACTTCATTTTGAAGTGATAGTGGCAGTTTTTAACAGAAAACTGCCACTATCGCTTCAAAATGAAGATTTTAATATCTACAAATCATGCATCGCCAGTGGAAACTATAGTTTCCATGGAAAAGAAATGCATGAAGGAATCAGCATGATTCCATATGCGACTTACCTCTCCGAAATGAAGGGTCGGTCTGTTCCTTCTGCACATGCGCTGAGTACATACGCGCAACAATTTTACTGCATCGTTGGAACTTCATATACGAATGAAGCACTGACAATGCAGAAGATTCTATCGCAGGAGAGCCTGGGGCATCTTTATAAATCTGAGGAGGGAAGTGTCCAGGCTCGCTGCGAATATAAGCGAGCCCGGATCACTATCGCTCATCAGATTTAAAGGATGCTCCACAAATAGATATGTGAAACAACTGTCTGCTTACCAGAAGGGTCATGGATAGTTTCACAATTTATCGTTTCTGCATAGGTACATTGGCCACCTTCATGGTTAAACACAAAACACTTTGCTATTGTTATAATGAATCCTCTGACATTGATTGGATATATTGCAGTTTTGAGAATAAAAGAAGCAATTCTGAAAAATATAACCTCCTTTACTCACAATTTTTGTTATATATTATAGACACAGATGTAATATTGCTGCAAATATGATAAATATTATATATAATATACATATAATTATATTTTTCCATCTATTTTTGTGGTTAATATCTAATGAATTAATTCATGAAACAATGTAAGGCCTGAGCCTTTCTTCTGTTTAGTTAGTTGTGTTTGCTGGGCTTGTTTACATTAGAAATCTCATAGTTCCCGATATCAGGTAATTATTCTAGCGGAAAAATACGCGATTTCATGCTGCCGCCGATAATCACTCTAGTGGATTGCCAGCTTTACTGATCTAGTCAATGCCGGACTTTCTAATTTCCACTACCAATAGCAACTTCCCAATAACTTTCCAAAATGTTGTAACCTGCACTATGGCCAGTCAGGTGTGAAAAAAACCCACTGTACTCTTCCGACTACAGCATAACAAAAAGGTATAGGACCAGATCCATAATAGCGCTGGACACCCTACTTACACATGCCCCAGATGTTCAACAGCGTAGTTCTTCCCCACCAAGGTGGGGGGGGGGGGGGGATATTTGAATTTACAGGGTTTTTTAAAGGGTTTACTACTTCTAAGCGGATAAGCGGTTGTATGGACGTCTCTGTTAAGGCTTCCTTATGGCAGCATATCTGCTATTAAGTCCACATCAGAGAGGGTGATTTAACTCCCCTTTTCTGTTACGGACTTTAAGACCCCACACATACAGAAAGTACACAGGGGTCTGGATTTGGTCCATAGACACAATCTCATGATTAACAAGCTGGTGTAATTTTATATGCAATTTAATCAACTACTCAAGGAAATAAGTGATTAATATAGGGCTCTATTTAATAAGCAGCCACAAAGAAAAAAACCCCATAAAAGTCTGATGTTTATTGTACTCTGATTCTCCCCTGCAATATGGCAAATATCAACGCCACATTGGCAATGGTTGTACCTTGAATCTTCTCCTTTTCTGCATGTTATAGGTAAATATTCACACATCCCAATGCTACAAAGGCCAGGATCGTCATGATCAAAGATCATCTTGATTCCTACTTGTGTCTAATTTACTATTAGCCTCGTTTTTTAATGAAAGAAGCTGTTCCAGGCTCGCTTTGGCTTGCAGTGAGTCTGGCAGCCTTGTTCATTAAATTTACTAAGACTTGCCTGCCCTGCGAGGTCCCACGATGATCTCTGGGCTCATTGCAGGTGACTTCATTCATACTTTGAATGAATGAAGTCCTGCGCATTCGTGAAGACTCTTCTGCGGTCCCGCTATAAAAAAACACTGCACATGCGCACTTCTAATCGGGACTCTGAAATCTTCAGAGTCGGATACATCTCCCGGACAGGTAAGTTTTGCTTTTTGGTTATTTATTTTATTTTTTTTTTACAGTTTTTAATGTTTCTAATGTATTTATTTATTTTTTAGGTTAAAATATATTAAAAAAACACACTAGTTTATCCCAGCAGTCTCCCCACACATGCCCCCCTTTTCCTTCCCCTGATAACAGCTATTAGGGGGAGAAAAAGGAGGGAATATGGGGAGATCGCTGGGATAACGACACAAACACCATCCTGAGATGGCGTTAGTTTTACGCTGGGAGCAGAGTGCAAAACTCCGCTCCCAGGCTTTGTAAATATTAGGAACCACAGGCCAGATCTTAAAAGAACGGGCCGGCAGAGAGCCCCGATATATAAACAGCAGTTTCCATGGCGATCCATTTTATGTAAATATTAAAAACTTCATTTTCATACGATAATGCCCTTTTTTTTTACATGAAAGTGGGCATTATCGTATGAAAATGAAGTTTGTAAACAGACCCCTAAATCTTAAATTCAAATTACGTTGCAATATAGGTAACCATAAATGTATAACAGATTTCAGGGGATTCGTTGGCTATCTAAATGTTTAAAGTTATGCATTTTTTGCTAATTCAGCTTTCCTCTGCAAAATAGCTTTTTTTTATCAGTAAGCATTCTGTGCTAACAATGGAATTATTCCAAACATGTAATGTAGCCATGTCAAACTGGTGATTGGTGGTATTCAAATTCCTCATTTGAATTTTATCTTGGTTTTGGCTATTTATCAAGAGATCTCCTTCTGTACACTGATAATATTTTCTGTTACTTTTATTTCACAAATATAGAGTTATTTAAATAGTAAAAAAAAATGTATAAACATGAATAGATATTTACTAACCAGAAAGTTTACAGCAGAACAGCGTGATAGTAGATGAATAGTATATTAGTATATGATTTAGTGTTAGTATTAGTATAGTATATAGTCAATTTTCCATCCTAACAAGGTTTTACTTTAAAAAAAATGCCCTTTTCAATCAGGCTGGCAAGTCACTGAAATATATAGTTATTTTACAAAAGCTGTTAGTTAGTAAATATGGCAGAATAATAATAATAATAATAATAATAATAATCATCATAATCATCATCATCATCATAAGTTATTCATTGGAAAATATATGGCATACTGAAATCCAGTAGAATTGCTTTTTCATATGCTTGATGTAATGAAAGACAAGTTTTCTAGTTATAAGTAAGAGTGTCTCAAGGTACCTTTTTACTTTAATATACAGGAATTGCAAAAATATTATCATTGTCAATGATTGCAAATCTAAGCTTCAATGAGTACAGATATACAATACAGTTTAGTTATTCCTCCTGCAAGCACTATTCATAAATTGCAGTCTATGATTTACTATAGGTCTTTAATTAATAGTGAGCACAGTGTTGCATGACTGAGTGCTATCCCCATTTATAGTCACTCAAATATTGAAAAGTTGCACTAAGCCTGTAAAGCCCATACGTCTCATATTTAAAAATCATTAGCTATAGAAGAGAATGGAAAAAAAATCATTTGGAGTACATACTAATCATTTAATGCAATAAATGGAGCATCTCTAATTATTTCCTGAGGAAGTGATTTCACACTAAAACAATAAGAGTGAGAGGCGGCCGGGAGCTCTCTCTGTGGGCAGAGAAGATTCAAACATTGCACTTTGCTCATATTCTGCTATTCCGAGGGACTACTAAATCCATTCACAGCTCTCATCAACTACACATTTTATGGCATATGGAAACCGAATCAAAACATCGGTATTAGACTAAAAATTTATCTTTGCAAAGGTTTATGAACAAAGGACCTTGGAAAAGTGCGGGAAAATATGATCGCGAATTTACGCAATCATGCGTGCGCATTAGAGTGCACGTGCGTACTTTCTAGGGCTTAACTATCGTATGATATTACTCTTTAATAAACACACTGACATTCATATTTTCATAAAGGACTTGTTTATGTTAAATATATAATTGCGTTCCTATTTACTAAAAATGTATTTTATATTCGCAAATGGTTTAATCAGCAAATCGTCGCCGATCGATGTATGAATGTTATACTTATATCATATTTAGACTTGTAGTGTAGAAAACAATGTTGTATTAGCAATGCTATTTTCCGCAGAAAGATCGCATAAAGCGATCGCAAGTTATAGGTATTAATAAAGTATGATATGAAATGTGTTATGCTGATTATCTTCTGGAGTGGAAACAAAGAAAGACCCCAAGACCAATAATGAGCCAGGAATCCAGGATGACCGTGAGGACTCTCCAATCAAGATGCGAGCGGTTACTTCTTTGATCCCAACTGTTAAAAGAACGATGCCAGGCTCTGAAGGCTAGGCTTTTGTATTGAAGTTTCGCTGAGTGCATTTGGTTCGCGCTGCTGTCTCAGGCTCCTGTACTTTTTGGATTAAATCTTTCCCTGTCAATATAAATAAACTTTCCCTGTCAATATAAATACACTTTTGTGGGTTGAACCGCATCTTCGACTGGTTTGGTATTTTCAGGTATAGTTGCGAATTACCGCACTGCATACTTTTGAGGGTACGGACTCAACAGGCAATAGCAAATTTATCTTGGGTTCCTACATGATATATAAATATGTCAGTACAGCAGCAATATTTGAAACATTTGGCTAGAAAAATACAAATTTTGGGGGAAATTAGTAAGTAATGAACACCAAACTATTTGGGAGATATATTAACATTATAAGGAAAATTTAATTTTGATGGAAATGTTGACTAAGTCTTTGAGTGATTCTTTATTTTAATTTCAATGTCTATTATACAATAAACAAAACATATATTTTTACTAGTTATGTCAGGGTTGCCGACTTTTACCAGCTTCCCTCCGGGAGATCCTAGCGATGCATACAGGGGACAGGGCTTAATTACAAGATTTATGCAAATTGCATCATTAAGCCCCACCCCAGGCTCATACTTACCCGATTTTAGCTGAAATGGGGATCAGGATGGGGCTTAATAATCAAGTATCTCCCTGGCCCTAGCAACACTAGTATACTAGTGTCGCTAGGCAAGGGGGCAGGACTTGAGGTCGTGGTTTCATTGAAACCACGGGCCTCAAGTCACTTGTGGGAGATTTGCAGGCTCTCCCCAAATTTGCAGGCTCTGCCCAAATTTCGGGAGTCTCCCGGACATTCCGGGAAAGTCGTCAACCCTGGGTTATGTATGATTGTCCAAATTTCACCACAGTGTGTAAGAAAAACACCTGATAAAAGGGTTCCCTCAATGTGATAAGAATGAAAAAAAGGGGCACAATTCACTTGATGTTATGCCACATAATTTCTCACTTCTAACATAAATCATGACTATGGACTGGATTCAGATTTAATAACGGCAGGGCACTTACTCACGCAAGGTGCGTAAGTGACCTGCCTTCACTAGAGGGCGCATGCAGCGGATCAGCACATCCCATTTAAGACAGGCTTATGGCATCTGTCTGTTGCCAAAGATCCACTGTATCTTTTTCTCAATTATTCTGTAAATAGCCTAGACCAAATGGCAGCCAATAAAATAGTACACCTTTGGAACGCTATTGCTTGAGTCACTAATTGGTGAGAGTATAACTCTAAGATTTCCCTATGATATAGATTATCGTGCTGTGAATTTACATGCAAAACAGAGCACAACATCAACAAAGCCTCTTAAGACAGCTCTGATACAAGTCTTTCCAAAGGTCAGGACATTTGATCTTCAACATCTATTACAATTATATCTTATTGAATGGTTTGCTAACATCTACAATTGATATGCACATTGAACAGCAAACTCAAGTTAGGAGAAGTGTTGCCAAAATATAAATGAGGATAGTTGATATGCTGTTATGCTTTTTAAGAGTTTAATGTTATTTTTTAAAATAAATATATGATTATTCGGGGGTAAAGCACAAGTTATCCCTTTTTTTCTTACAGCTTCTTTTGATTTTCTTCACCATTGAAGTGGTATTACATCATTTATTGGTTCAAGACTTACTGTACATTCAGAATTGTTTAACATGAGTGTATTTCAAAAGAGGGAGTCCAACTAAGTTGCACATCACCGATAGCTCAAAGCCTTAATATCATAGAATAGTTTATTTTATTTCATCATATGCATTTTTATATTCATCTTGTATTATATGTTAGTTTTTAAGTTTTTTTCATATTGATTAAATGTTATGGATAAAAGAATATTTCTGAATTCATGAAATGTCTAATAAATTTGATCACCACATTTATTGTGAATGTGCAACCAATACAGAAAATATAAAACAACTAAATATAATAAAAAATGAAAAAAAATGGGAAAAAAATATATAAATAGAAAAAAAATCAGTTTTAAACAATATTGAACAGTATTAGCTAACAAATACCCGCAGGGGACCCTGCGCAGGTAATGTGGTTGTGCAATACCACTAAAACACAAATAGAAACAAGAAAACCGTGCTGGGACCGTCAGTGGATAAGTTACACAAAAATAACTAGTGCAAGTGGTTCACATAAAAACATATGTATTTATTCCATGTTAAAACTATATATAATAACTATATTATAACTATAAATAATAAATAGCAGATAAGTAGAAATCTGTAATGATAAATGAGTGAAATCTGTATGTATAGAACACTGGCACAATGAGAGCTGAAATAAAAAATATATAAAATAAATAATATTGATGATGAAATAGCACAGCCCACAGGGAACCACTCAGAGAGCTCAATAGAATGGCCTGAATGGTAGGTACAGTAGAATAAAGTTACCACTGTGCTAGGTGTCCACACAGTCACTGTCAACCATATAGGGCAAAGGAAGCAGTATAATACAGCTGCAATGGTAAGTCTTATTGTTGCGAATGGACAAATCCAAATCCACAAACGGAGATACACATATCACAGATATTGTTAGGTGGACAATAGTAGGTTTGCCATACAAGGATTGAGAAATCTGCAATACTTCAAATAAATACCGTGTGGTTGCCTAAAAACGATAGCAGCTTGCCTCCAATGCCGCGATCACTACCACGAGCCACATGGAGAGGTAAACAGGAGGTGAGTAGGTAAAGGAAGTCCATGCTTACCTGGCATCCCTGGATAAGAACTCCAATGTGAAACCTAAACTCCTGCTGA
>WWET01004276.1:32970-43666 GCA_011038615.1 Limnodynastes dumerilii
CCTCTGACTCTCTGCTCCTTCTCCGTCTCACCAGCTCCTGTTATCAGCTCTAAGCACCGAATCTCTTGGCTCTCTCTCTCTTTGCTGCTGTCATTCTGCTGCTTTAGCTCTGCCTCTGCGGATCTCCCCCTCCTCACAGCTTTCAGCACTGTCTCTCAGCTTTGCAACTGTCACACTCCGTCTTATTGCTCACCGCTGCGGCCCACTGTCTGCCTCTCTCTCACCACTGTCACCGCTCACTCTCTGTCACCGCTGCTGCTTTCCAACTGGCTTTCCGTCTCAGCTCACTCTCTTTATCTGCTACCGCTCTCCATCTGTCTCTCAGTCCGACTCCTTCTCTCTCCTATTCCCTGCAGCTTCCCGACTGTCTCTCTGTATTTCTCACACACACGACAGCTCGCTCTACAGCACCTTTTCCCCTCAAGCTCTCAGTCCAACTGCCTGACTGACACCAACTGTCTGACTTAACCGTTCTTTTACCTCACGCCCCAGAAGCTTCTAGGCTGCCTCATGCCACTCCTGAAGCATCCCTCAGTCAGCTGGTGGTTGCTAGGCAACCACCCACATGCTGTTCCCACTGTCTACCCTGGGCCTGCTACACCAACTTGAACAGCCCCTGTTTTTGGGATGTTACAATGACTGCTGAGGCTTCTAGTGCAGAGAGTGCTATTCTGGGAACTGCACACTCTTGTAGATGATGACTGCTGAAGCTTGTAGTGCAGAGAGCACTGTGCTGGGAACTGCACACCCTTGCAGATGATGATTGCTATAGCTTGTAGTGCAAGTGTAACTAAATAACTGCCATTGGATCATTGAATTAAAACCTTTTTATTTGTTGTATTGTGAGTAGCTCTAGATACTTATAGCTGTGTTTGACATTAAATTTAATACAGATGTAAGAGTCTGACTAGGTCAATAGTACAAATGGAAATTATGTAAATATTAAGTGACTGCATAGTCTAATGTTTTGATTGTGATTCATGATTTTTTATCAATATTATTATTATTACAACTACAATGAACTTGGAATGAAGTGGCAATGAAAGGTTCAGAGCATGACCTTTACTCAGGGTTGCCGACTTTTTAGAGCTTCCCTCCGGGAGATCCCAGAGGGAAACAACTGATTTCTTCAAGGGGCGGGGCTTAATGACACGATTTATGCAAATCACGTCATTAAGCCCCTCCTGGTCAATCACTCCTGTATTTTCTAGCGTTTCAGGGGATGGACGGGGCTTGATGACATCATCAAGCCCCGCACATCCCTAGTAATGCCAGGGAATACAGAAATAATTGCTGGTTGGTGGGGCTTGCGGGAGATTTGCCGGCTCTCCCGGGATATCGGGAGAACTGCCCAAATTTCAGGAGTGTCCCGGATATTCTTGGAGAGTCGGCAACCCTGCCTTTATTTGTAAAAGCTGCTAGTCCTTTTACACACAGTAGAACCCCCAATGCAAAAGCCATAGCCAAACACAGATATGCATCTTCTGCAACATTTAGTCGTAAACAGTCCATTAACTGTAAAGCAGACAAATATGTGCTCAATGAACACTAAGCCCCAAGAAGAAATTTTGGGTTCACAATCTTCGCAGATTCAGTGAAAGGGTGTCAGATGATGTGTGTGAGACATTTCTGATTCAGACACTGTGGTCCTAGAGAAGCCCCTTTCTATGTGGAATGATAAATTCACTGCTGTATATTCAAAGCCCTGTGGATCCTGGATATTGTTACACAAGAGAAACTGAAGCACAGGTACCGAGCCCAGCAGTAGCGGTGATCGGCAGCTGAAAAGAAAAGCGGAATAGAGGAGAATAGAATATGGCTGGCATGCCACCAAGCCAACCAGGTACCTTGAGACTCTAAAGTTGGCTGTCAATAGCTATTGTTACATGCTGCAGAGGTAAACAAAGCAGCGTGCGAAGTTTGCCTGTCTAGGTTCTATGTGCCTGGTTTCTTCTAGCTGCCGAATAATCATCTGGAAGTGTGCCTGATCACTGCAGCTGATTGGAGGAGATGACTTTAAATAGCCTGTGCCCGGGAAACCTCATTGTCGGCTATAGGGTCTGGTTTCCTGCATTGGCCTGCTGTTCTGATTGCGCTCTCCTTGTGCTCCTGCTTTGGATCATGTTGTGTATTTTATTCCTTTGTTTATTCCGGTTATTACCCTTGCCCCCTCTGTCTCCCCGTTATCTGTGTGAAGCGTGCGGCGTGAATAGCTAGCTGGCTACGGCTCATTCTCCTCTGCTGAATGGTGTGTGTGTTAACCATCTCACACTGTCCATACCTGCCGAGTGAGCAATTTCCATCTGCTCCTCTCATGTGTGTCTGCAGTACACATTGTGTTTACTATCTCACAGCATGTTGGAGTTTGGTTGCTGGGCTCCATCTGTTGTAGTGTACACTCAGTTTTACCATCTCTCCTTGTGTCTCTACCCCGTGAGTCTATCTATGTTATATGTTACTAACACTGTATTACATCTATCAGTGTATGTTCTGTGAGTGTGAGTCAGCCCATCGGACTTTGTTCTCCTGTTAGCGGTGCACTGTATTTAATCTCCAGCTTGTTCCACTCCTTCTCCCTACTGGGACCTCTTGTCTTTCTGTGTGTGTCCACTGCGAGTAAGTTAGGATCCTTTTGGAGGTGCTAGTCTGTTACCTGTTCCACATCTGTGGCTACCTGCATACCTCTGGTTCCTATTCAATGTATTACACCTATACTCAGTGTGTGGGTTCCAGCCAGCATTCTTGTGTGCAAGGGTTTCAGTCTGCATCTTAATGCGCTCAGGTTCCTGTCTGCCTCTTGTGAGCAAGAGATCCTGCTCTCTGTGTTGTGTGTAAGGGTTCCAAATTGTGTATCGGTTTCAGTTCAGGGACTTACGCTACAGGTTTTCTTTGGAGGCTATCGCCAGGGGCTCTGACCTATCAGGGGCCAGCAGCAAAGACTAACCCCACCATTAGGGGCTCTAGTCAATACCTGGCTCTGGTTTAGACTCCGCGCCCTGGTGAGAACCTTCCTGGAGACTATAATAGCTATTGTGTATATTACTAAAGGAGGCTGATTCCAACTGAATGAAGCCTGAGTACTCCTCTTGCCTGAGATCCAATATTGCATTAGAGCCAGTATTAAACAGTGGATTACAAATATTGAGAGATTGATGTTCAATAAAATGAACTACTAATTTTTTAATGAAGTATAATCACAATCAGAAATTGTCATGGTGGATTCCAGTGGGGATGAGCTAATACTGTGCAATGTAATCAACAGTGATGAGATTGCTGATGAGGATAATGAAAACTTAAACCTTGAGGTTGATAACTAGGGTTTGCCCTAATACCATTGCTGTAGACAAATAACCCAAAATGTGTCCTTTCTTATTTTTAGCTATCTATTAATTTAAAAAAAAATGGATTCTTATTTGGACCCCAAACAAATCAAGCACTTCATTCACAGAAGTATTCCTTTCGCTGAAGTGCTTGGTTTGTTAAACTGTGCATGTCTAACATAAGGGTGGGTGGGAGGGTTTAAAGGCAATTCCAATTTACATCACTTTCATTATGAAGTTTGCCAGCCTTGCCGTTATTGGTGTAACTACTACTAGCCTCTTACTCAACCACCAATCACTTGTCATGGCCTTAGTCCTAGGATTTCCAGGTTGTTAATTCATTAAATAGTAACATGTTCTATGTTTCTTTTTTACTTTTCCTTTAATTCAAAACAGCATTTACTTAGAGTAACTCCTGTAATGTGTTGTCATAGCCTGTGGCCTGGGACTTCCTTGTTAATCGATTCTTTTAATATAACATCCATGTTTCTTTCTTTATTTTTCTTACATTCAAAACTGCTTTTAATTGAAAAACTTCTACAATCTGTTGTCTATATTGTCTGTATTGTCCATTGTCTATTCTTCCACCTTGTTACATTTTTTATGGGCAGCCACTAGAGACAGCTTTCAGGTATCTATGATCTACTGACTACATGAGAACATGGACTAGACTAGCTTTTACCCAAAAGGGTGAGAAGACAGACAGCCAAGTATCAAAATAGATGTTAGAAAATGCTTTGAGACACATACATGGAGTGACTGCTTCATGGTTCATGGTGGTCAAGAGGTGTTTTGAGTATCAAGGAGAACATGAGAGCATGTTGGAAGAAAGAGGGGAAGATTTCGCGCCCGTCAAATACTGTATACAGAGATGCACAAGCAATGTTTTCATTTTCTTAGTTACTCAATTGGCCTTTTTTTTTTGCTTACACTAACTTACTTTACGTCCACTTTTTATACTAGTCTATTTCTTTTTGAATCAATAAGAAAAAATATTCTATAGGGTCGTATAGTATGGTAAACTGCCACCCTGTCTGCCACTGCTGTGCCATGCTATGTTTCATAGATGTGCTCTAATCTTTTACACTGCCCAGTGTTGGTGCTGCAGCCTTAACCAATACTGTTGAAAATAGTATTGTGAAGTGGTCCAATTTGACTGGAGAGCAATGAAAAGACATGTCATTGATGTTAATAATAGCATAGGAGAAAACACAGACAATTATTATTGAGAAGAAGCTGATAGGCATGAGATACATTAAATACCACAACATTAAAAGTAAAATTTCACAACTTGTTAAGTAATAATCGCCCTTTTCTTACTCTGTTTTAATAAGGATTACAATAATGTAAATTCACTTTGGAAAGGGAACTTATTTTTTTCTGGCTATTGAATGGATATAGGAAAAAATGTGTGTACCATTTTTTTTTGCATAAAATTATATACTTAAAATGAAATGTGAATACTTATGTACATGTGATTTCTTGGTTTTTTGATTTTTAATAAATTTGCAAAAAACTTTTTCACGCTGTCATTATGGGGTATTGTGTGTAGAATTTTGAGGGAAAAAAATGAATTTATTTCAGTTAAGAATAAGGCTGTAACATAAAATGCGGAAGAAGTGAAGCGCTGTGAATACTTTCCGGATGCACTGCATATGACAAACATGTAATGCTTTAGGATATTCATATTAAGAGTGATTGGTGTCAGCTGCCAGGCTGGAAAAGATTTCACTTGATTTGACTTTAATATAAAAAGCCACCCCAATGGACCTGTTTCAGGTGAGTTAAGAGCATGACTGGTGCGTAAGAGCGTTCCTATGTAAATATATGCACGACAGAAATCCGGCACACAGATTCAGAAAAACAAAAATGCAAGAAACTACTACTCAGTTACGGAAGTGCCACCTACAGGCGGAACTCTGTCACGTGTACTTTTGAGAACGGATGTATTATCCAGATGTGAATTGCACGACCAGTTAATATTTTTTAAAGTTATTCATTGTTTAATTGTGTTAATAGGATGTTATTAGCAGACTAATTTAAACGAATAGACAATTCCTTTGTTTGATTGTCCTGATTGAATTTGCATACATTAACCCTTCATGTTCTAGTTTATAATACATTTTTGTCTATATGTTTTAATAATAATTTGTTGGTTTGTTGGCTTTTTGTTTTTGTAGTATCTTAAGTTTATGTGTCCATTTACAACTTGATGGATTGTTTATCTCACAATTAGAATTTTTCTTTTCACATTGATGTATGCTACAATATAACATTTGTGACACAATTGTCATGTGTCTTGTACTTGTTGTACTAACTTCTTTACATTGATGAATTTTGTAAATAATTTTAATTTACGTTCCAATAAATGTGAATATTTTAATTGTGTAATAATTTTTTTTTAAAACTCATTTTCAATTATAATATAATGATTATAATATTATGGTTTTATTTTGTGTATTGTGTTATATGTCACAAGCACATATTTTTAAGCATATACATATGGCAAGTAATGTTGCATTACTAAAAAATTTTATGTGTCTAAAATGAAAACTCCACACAACTTTTGTTTTCTGTAAAAGTATAAAAGTATAACAACTTATTTTTCAACAAAATGAACTCACAGTGAGGGAAATTACAAGTTCCGCAACATAGCATCTTGGGTTCCTAGGGCGACCCGGGCAAGGATGACGATAGCAGTCAACAGTGCCCAGAATTCCACATACAGCGGGTGCTGACAAAGTCGTTCCATACCTTTTTTTTAGGGAAAAAAAAAAAAAGAAATATTACAAAAATCTAAACATTATATCTATCCATATGTGTTTTTTTTTTTTTTTCATAAGCCACTTTAACATTCATCTACAAAAACATATCATCTACAAATAGTGTAAAATTATAAGGGACAGTTTTAAAGAGACAGACAAATTGTGTCGCCAATAAATCCACTAGACTTGTAGTGTTAAGGGACCTTTAAGAAAAGGTTTAGGCAATGCTGGCATTAACAGAAACCAAATCCATGTTAACAGAGAGTGCCAAATAGGTGTCTCATTTAGTATTTTTAGACCACTTGCATTACATGAGATAAATAACAGACTAATGATATTTAGTAAAATACTTACTTTAAGTGTAAGTTTGGCAAACACAGTCCCTGTAGGTACTTGCTTCCGTGAAGAGGAGCCAGATGACTGAGGTTCATCTGTATCATCACTGGCAACAGCATCAGCTCCTAACTCAAAACTTACACCATATTTCACCGCTATGTTGTGGAATATGGAGCACAGAAGAAAATCTACCTTTGAGCAGCCCTATGTATCATTCGATGACCTGCTTGGTGGTCACATGCACCTGATTGTTTGCTACATTTTGTTCTGTGCTTGGGAAAAAATGGGAGTTAAGAGAAAGAGCCTCAGAGGGTAGGCGCAGTCACCCAACAAACAGAAAAAACTAAAAAAATGATCACTACACCACCAAAACAGACAAAAGCATAAATTTTCTAAAAATATGGATGAGGAGGTGTCACGACCCTGGTCTGCTCTACAATGCCTAATGCCCCTTATTCACCCCAAATATGACTTATGAATGAACTGCCACTGACAAGACTATTCAAAGAAGGACTTAGATTCTCCTTTACACAAATCTAACACAATCTAACACAATTATGCATTACCAAAATTATTATATCTTACAGAATAATCTCTTCTGTTTAAAAACCAAGCTGGTTTGACACGTGCATCCGTAAGAAAACAGAAACATGAACTTATTAATTGATATTTAATATGATAAGAATCACATTGCTTATTTACAAAGAATAGCAAAATTGAAATACAAAACTGTTTCTTATTAAATAAAAAGGTGAAAACACAGAAAGATTTACTCAAAGAACCTTCTTGGTCGGGATAGACTAGAAATATGTATGGAACATCTATATAGAACACCTCCTTAGGTAAAAGATCCCATGAAGTGAGCAAAGTTATGTATCTGTAGAACAAATATGTGTAGGTGAGGAAACAGCGCTGGTGTGATAAATATAGAACCTTAATATATACATATATAATCAATGGAACCTAAAAAATTAAATAAAAGCTAAAAGTTCATAGGTGCGGCATACAGGATAATGTATTGCAAATGGAGGTAGTCCTTTCAAATATGTAAATATTAAGCCAATGGAGATAGTTCTTTCAGATATGTGCTGGGTAGATTCTTCCAAAAAAAACCTTGTTTCGTAGTGTGCTCATACATTCATAAAATGATATGATTTGTGGAAAGTAAGAGGTGTGTTAGAAAAACCCCTTGATAAATATCAAATGACCAATCTCAAACAAGGCATAAAATTCCAATAATAAATATCAAATGACCAATCTCTAACATGCATAGAATTAATTGGTTTACTAAATCAAATAAATCAAATAAACCATTAAAAACATGGGTGCATGTAGTTATACATATAAATGTTACACAACGGCGTCTGGCTGTGCTGGCGTGTAACGAAGCCCGCAGGGTTCCAGCTCTGACGCACGGAGACCTGGATGTTAACTATTCACCCTCACACACGCTGCATGCTTCCCCTCGCTCTGGCCAGCGTCACCACATGACGGATTCCTTGCAGGCTGATAGGTTGCTGCACTGTTAAATCCCCGGCGTCCCTGCACGCGGGCGCCGGTGATAGCGTTTACTTACCTGAACGTATGCCTGCTGACTGTCTCTGTCGAGTGTCCTGCTGAAGGTTGGAGAGTCAGTTACTTACCTGTCTTGTATCTTGTCTGTTCCTTGCCTGCCTGTGTGCCTTTCCTGTCTCCTGTCCATGCATTCCATTTATCCTTCCTTCCTCCCTTGTCCATTCATCTTGTGTCTAGCTGGGCTGCACTCTAAGCTTACCTTGTCTCCCTCAGCTCGCTAGTTTTCTGCAGAGTACTGTGTTTGTTACTTACCTCCTTGTTTTGTCCTTTGGTCTGTGTACTGGCCTATTCAGAGTATATTGCACCACTCTGGCTCCTACAGCACGCCAGTTTACTGGCTTAATACTGTGCTGTATACTTACCCTGTGGTCTCCTCACTAACCAGTGCTCTGGCTTTTCTCCATGTAAATTGCACTTACCTTTGCTCCTGCAGCACGCCAGTTTACTGGCCGAATTCTGTGTTGAATACTTATCTAGTTTACTTCTCCCAAGTCAGGGTACTGGCGGTACTCAGTGTAATAGCACTCCCCTTGTCACCCACAGCACGCCAGTTAACTGGCTCAATACTGTGCTGTATTTCTACTTGGTAGTCTCATTTCTTGGTCAGACTTCTGGCTATTCTCTGCTGTGTTATATCTACCCTATTTGTTCTACAGCACGCCAGGGAACTGGCTTAATATTGTGCTACTTTATTTCCCTGTATGAATTGTGGACACTGCTCCTTTAACAGTCCTCCTATCACTCCACTTGGTGCCTACTCCTAGTCTGGTGTTTCTTTATAACTATCCCCTTCCTGCCTTCTGTTCAACCGTTCGCCAAGGATCGCGGCTTGTTATTTGGGCGCCGCTCCAGTCCATCCCCACCATCAGGGGCTCTGGCGAACACCACCAGATTGCTTGTTTCCGCACCTCTGGCAATTGGTTCCATAACAATAAAAATACATACAAATAAAGTGCAGAATGGAGAGGCAAAACTCCTACCAAGGTGAGCCGTGCAAAGTTCCAAGCAGTCCTTGCTGCAACATTGGGGACGTCCTAGCAGAAGATGGTAAACAGTCCTCAGTGGAAAGGCAAGCCCACAGGAGGAGAAGACGCAACAACCGGTCAAACCATAAGATCCTTGATGCGTTTTGGGGCTAGCCTTTTTTCAAAAGTGATTACTTTTGAAAAAGGGCTAGCCCCGGCTGCAGTCATGGCTACTACTTGGGAATTTGGCAACCATGTCTCGAATAAGGAGGGTGGTGTCACATATAATCAGGACTTTGGGCCTGATCCAGAGCTACAAAATTTCGCACGGCGGGCGAATGCGTACGTTCGACCGTGCGAATAAACATGCACGCCTCTAACACTCCCATAGTAAAGTACCTGCTTACGGCGGCTATACCCTACACTGGGTACTACCGTTGGCCGTACGAATTTTCGCACATAATACGCTGAGCGTACGGGCTTAGCACGCCCATACTGTACAATTTAAATGGCTATCCCCGCCTCCGTGTAGTAAAACGAGCGCCCAGGCGACCGTCGTATTAAACGCACGCCCCTCGAGCGAAAAATACGCACACCATACGACCGCTATACGCTCATGTCATCCAGCCGACCGGGAGCTGTCATACTGGGCATGCGCAGTGCGAAATTTCGTACGAAAATACGCAAAAAACGGTCGTACGCTCGCTCGAAATCGGCCAATTTCGTAGCTCTGGATCAGGCCCTTTGAGGGAATGGAAGCTCTTATGGTTCATAAAAATCGCAGTGTCCATCCCCTAGGTACCAGTGTGTGCCATCCACATCCCTTATAACGTGTGGCAAACTAGCTATGGTAACAAACTGCTGTTTAATCAGCACAAGGGCTTTCTCATCCAGGGCCGGATCCAGAACCCCACTCGTTCTCCAAACCGTACGAGAGAGAGAGAGAGAGAGGGGCAGGGCCGCCATCAGGGAGGGACAGCCAGGCCTAGTGTCTCGGGCCCGGACAGAGAGGGGGCCTGGGATAGCCCCAGACCTCCTCTCTGTCCTGCCCAGGACAGTAGTAAATTCTTAATTGGCAGAGGTCTGAATGCCTTGCAGTTCAGACCTCTGCATTACCGCTGTGAAGATCCGGGCCCGCGGCACCGGGTGATGATGTCACGATGTGTGACATCATCACATATGCTGCAGCGCCGTCTGGATGCAGAGGAGGAGGGAGCGTGCGCCATGGAGGAAGAGGTGAGGAGGGGCTGGTGGCTCATGATGGCAGTATTGTGGGGGGGAGGGGAGACTGGAGACACATGATGGCAGTATTGTGGGGGGGAAGACTGGAGATACATGATGGGAGTATTGGGGGGGAGACTGAATACACATGATGGGAGTACAAAAGATAGATAAATTCTATGGGTTAGCGCAGATGTGTACTAGAAGGAAATAATGAAATGAAATGAACAATGTGTTGTTCCAATATCCTTAACAGCGCGACTGCACTGATCTTTAAACAGTCTCCAGCAGGCGATACAGTGTTGCCAACAGTGTGGATACTGTGTATGCGAGATGTCAGTAAGAAAGGCTTACAGTTGGAAGATTTTCTTTGCTTCTCAATGAGAGTGGTCTCAGTTCACGCGTCTCGATAGCGCTGTGGTCCAGTTGGAAGATTTTCTTTGCTTCTCAGTGAAAGTGGTCTCAGCTCACGCGTCTCGATAGCGCTGTGGTCCCAGCGGTGTCCGTTGGTCCT
>WWET01004276.1:49892-65241 GCA_011038615.1 Limnodynastes dumerilii
GTATACATATTAAAGCTCTTTATTTCTCCTTTAATGTGGTCAAAGTATCACCATAATAGGGCTCTCTATTGCCATCATTATAGTGCTCTTTATCATAAAGAGTCCTATTATGGAGAATATAGAGGCCTGCTATGGGGAGTAATTTGAACTGAACTGAACTGAAAGAGCTTAAAGAATTGTTACCTAGTTGTCTCAGATACTTTTTTTGTGTGTTATATCTTGTAATAATTATATAGGATGCTGCTGGCGAAAATACCAAAAATAAGTGTAATTAGAGGTATTGGTCCAACAAGTTATTTGCACATGGGCCCTCATCAAGCTTAATATGACCCTGTGTCCAATGACTGCTCTGAGAAAATAAATGAAAAGATGTTATGGAAACCATGGCATGTTCCATGATGGTAAGCTCCTAATCTGTACCTTATTGCAAATGCCAGAAGAGCAATTAAAGTAGATTCCCTGTAAAAACAGAACAGCCCCATTTATCAGAAATGTGTGAATATTATGTCCAAGTCCCTTCTACAAAACCAGGGAGGGGGTAAGGATGCCTCTGAGGCCTCTTAGTCCCCTCTGCTGATTCCTGCTCTACTCTCAAAAGAACAGAGAAAGGGGATCTTCTGTGCTTGCACTTTATCAACAATGTATAGAAATGGCCCCTGCTCAGTGACGGTGTTGATGTAACTACAACTATGTTTAGTCACATGACACCCTTATGTCAAAAACTGGCTTCTACTTTGTTATTAGCAAAACAGGGGATCTCAGAGTCAGTATAATTACATAGGTGCAAGGTGGACGTCATTTCTAGACACTCAGCTTAATTTTCTAAAGCGTCCTCATTTTGAACCTACGGCAGTTATGCCAGAGCATATATTACACAGACAGAGCTAGAGCAACCTGCCCCTAAAAAGTGCACCAGTAAACTATACTTAAATGATGGCAACTATGCAGTATTTAAATAAGTTTATGTATTTTATTGGTCTACAAGTAACATATTTTGGAGATTTGGATTAATTTAACAAATTTATAAGGATGAGAGAAACTAAACTTTGTTAGTCACATAACACATTGATAGATATCATCACTTGTATATGTATTTAAATGTACGAAGTGTTAAAAAGCATTGAAAATATGCTTAAAATGTATTTTAGAAAGCTGCAAAATTAACCTTGACATTAGGGCAAAATGCAGGATTTCTCCAGCAATCATCCTGGTGGGTAGCAGTTGCTAAAAGTTTAAAACTGTAATTTTTTTCTTTTTTTTTTCCCAGAGAAAGGTCATTTTGTGCTAAAGTGTCAAATAAATTATTTAGACTACTGAATTAGAAAAGTGAGGATGTGACAGCTGAATTTTTTATTCACATTAGCCCTGCCTGTGTCTCCCTACTCCCTCCCCCCTCTCCACCCGCATCTCTATTAGTCACTGCTCCATTATACAGCCTCCATTAGAATAAAATTAGACCCCACTAACTGAATCCTATGAGCGTCTTTCTCTCTGGTTGCATTGGTCAGCAAGTGAACTTATCTCCTGTGACCCAAATATTGCATTCTTCTAGAATGTGCTTCTTCCCCCTTTTGGATACTTAGCTAAAAATATTCTTTTACAGTATGTGTTAAACATATATTTTTATTGATGTATGCATGCAAGTATTTCAACAGAAATAGGAGGTTACATAGTGTAGACTGCTAAAATGTTACAGGATACTCTTTCTTTATCTAAACAAGACAACAGTGCACAAATTGACACACTAAATTGTTTTGTTTTGTTCATGTATTCCTATTCCTACACAATCTGATTAGTTAAATTAATAGTGAATACATAGTATTGTACATAGTGTATTCAGATTTGTTGTACCCATTGTTTGCTGCAATGTTAGGTTGTAAAGAATATATATTTTTAATAAGGATTAACCATCCCTGATTCACACTGGTCTATAGAATCTGTAATCATACTCTTTAAAATATTTCACAAGTACAGCTCTGCATAATAATATAAATAATATATGTAATATATGTAATTATATATAATGTTTATAGTTTTCGTTTCACTATGAACATGCGCAACTTCAAAGCAGCATATTCCACGTATGTAAATCACATTATACACGTTGATGGTCCAGTGTAGCCATATTTGACTTTTAAAATGAATGTCAATAATAATGGCCAGCAAGGCTGGAGTGGAGTGGTTGGAGTACAGTGTATTACCCACTACAAAATAATAAGTGGTGTCAACATAGAGTAAAGAATAGTGATGAATTGTGATGTTGTAAGGTTCATTTCTCTTGCTTGGTTTGGGTGCATTCTTTTTGTTAGAAGGCAAATTCAATGCTAGTTTCTACATAATTATAGCAACGTGATCAACTTTATACAGTGTTTCAGGGTTAAAGCGCCCATGACTGAACAGGCCCCCCACATCACCCAACAAGAAATAAAGACACGACAACAGATATGGATTTTAAAATAGGGGGCATAGTTTATTGATTGGAATAAGATTAGACTATAAGGGAGAAATCAGGTGGCGGTAAAAGAAAAGGTGGGAGGTCAGCAAACCGGGAGGCCACGATGGTAACAGAGAGCAGGGAACCCCCTGCCCTCGGCGCTCTGGAGGAAATGGCAAGGGAAGCACACACCCCAATCAAAGTGCGCACCCCGGTGGGTAACCGAGGAGGCAACCGTGGAAGACTAGCCGGCAAGCATAGTTTCCAATGTTCGCTCAAAGGGGGAGTGCCATCCCTGCACCATACCTCAAGCCAGAGCTTAAGTGCCATACCTGCTGACCACACCACCAGCACCGCCACACTATGCCCCAATTGCAAGAAAAAGACAAGTTAGCAAAAACTAAGGGAAAGGTAGGGAGGGAAAGAAAAATCCAGAAGGCAGCAGGAAGGAAATAATTAAGCATATATACCCTATGCAAACCCCACCCCCTCTCTATTCTAACTGGCTAACAACCCATACACTATTAACCCTTTGCTGCCTGATGTAAGGAGCCTGCCAATACAGGCTTTTATAATCTTTTATGCCAAATGGCATTCTCTCTATTTTCTTTCCTGACAGAGAATTGGTGTCTTCCAAGATGACTATAATCCCATTCATAGAGCATATTTGCCAATGTTTGGAATGATCTTTATAGTCACCTATTCTTAACAGCTTGTAGGTCTTTTCTACAACCTGAACTTAGCATCAGTTAAGTGACTTAATAATGGAAGAGTGGTGATGCATACTTCTTTTCAGACATTTGTAAACTCAGTTTCAGGCTGTGCCGGTCACACATGGTCACCGTGTACCCCTTTACAGGATTTTATATTACAACATTTTTTATTCTCACTTGCGTTAATAAAAATGGGGTAGATCCAGCAATACGCACTAGCGCCGATCGTATTTACGCTTAGCGTAAATACGATGGACTCCCCCAGACACTCCCCTTGGTCGACCGTAATATCACCTCCTTACACTTGCCGAACCCTACCTTAACTTTTCCCATCATAAGACGTAATTACGTGATGATCGTAACAGCCTAAGCATGCCCATACTGTACAATTTAAATGCATCCCCCGTCTACATATTGTAATTGCAATGTACTTACGGCTATCGTAATATAGGCACGCCCTTTCGTTCGTACTTATGCCAATGTTATGGCCCACCGATTTACAACTATGCAAAAAAGCGAATTACGACAGGAAGTAGTCACTGTGCGCATGCGCGGTGCCTATGTTTTGACGAGGTTACGCTTACAGCAGGCGTACCACGGCCACGACATAGTTCTGGATCTGGCCCGATGTACTTATTTGTTTATTGATGCTCGTATTGCCTCAGATTGTAATAGACTGAGGATAATCTTGTTACCCACTTGTCTTGCCATCACTATTTCTACTCCTCTTATCCATTGCTTATGGGTTGCTTAAATGGGTGCTTAAAGCAATTATTGAACTATATGTAAAACTAATAATCTTCAGGTTACTATATTTTTTAATCAGTTACGTAGGGCTTTACAGATAATATTTTACATTCACATCCCTGCCCCATTGGAGCTACATGTTCTAACACATACATACATACACAAACACACACAAACACACACAAACACACACACACACGGCCGGCGTGATGCACTCTGTGGGGGGATGCGGCACATCCATGCCTGCTTCTCAGAGCTGACATTTAGTATACAGCGGCACCAGCCTGTGCTGTAGGTGGATGCTAGATCCAAGTGAGCTAAAGGACCTCTGCTGATGTCTAGACCATGTGACCAGTCACCTGATCAGAGGGAGTAGTCAGTGTTTCCTCCGTGTTCCTATCCTGGGCACAGCAGTGTTATTATAATATTTATAAAAGAGGAGGGTTCAAAATTAGTTGTAAGGGCCTCTTACAAAAGTGCACCCTTGATTTTACAAGATGTGTAGTATGCTATCAGTCAGCTATAGAGTGCTCTTCCATCCAGTGAAAAGATGTTCAACTTGTACTAAAAGATGTCAGGTTTGTTCTTTATATACCTTGTAATTCTAAGCAAAAGAAGTTGAGTATAAAACGTACATCAAAATGTTGCCCAAGGCCGCTTTAGCTATTTCATGTAGTCATAAATCTAAGCATTTGAAATGCAACCTGCAAACTTTATGTAGTGTTATTTGTTGGATTATATAAAATAAATATTACACAATTCACCTTACCATAAACTGGTTAGTTCAGTGCAATGTAAAGAAAGATATTAGTGCAGTATTAAGTAATAAATGCCTTGCTGGAGACAATGTTGTGATGATTATTATTGTTGATTATGATTTCTTGCTGTGCTGATTTAGTTGTCATGAGACATTTTAACCATTTATAGTTTAAGCAATTTAAGCAATTTTCAGCTAACCAGCCAATGTATATAATTGTGATGAATGCATCATTAAATTGGAAATCTGTGGTTGTAACAATGTAATAATTCATTAGTTCAATATATGGCTTTTACTTATGTTTTTTAGCACTAAAGGACGTCAGGAGTAAAATTTGCTTGAAAAGTGTATTGCTTTTCTATGCATTTATTCATTTTTATGTAGTTCACACCTTCTATATCAAATATATAAAACATGCTGGTTACGCTATTTAAATTAGGCTTTGCCCTCTGGAAGTGTTTGGATGATATGAACATGGAAACAGCCTTGATAGAGACTGGATGGAGAGCAATCACAGATTCATTATGTATACTGCACATAATATCATTGACTTAAAGCCTCATGCAGAGTAGTGGGCATGCATATGTTTTTACAGCTTGCAAAAGTTTTTTAGCACAACACGTGTAGAAATAAAATGCAAGATGCATATGATATTAAGTTGAAAAGGGTGTGGGGCTCCGGTCCGAAGGCCCGATTTTCGAATCGGCCATTCCTCCCCAGCCAATTGCGAACTGGCTGGGATTTCGATTGCATATGCCTCGCTTTCAGTGCTCCGAAAAGTGTAAAAAACTACTTCCCCTAATTCTTACCCTAACCCTCCCCTCTTACTACCCTAAGCCTCCTTCCTGGCAGCCTGACCCTAACCCTCCCTTACTTACAGCCTGACCCTAACCCACCATCTCCCGCAGCCTGACCATAACCCTCCCTCCCCTACAGCCTGACCCTTACCCCGCAGAAAGAGTTGACTCACTTGTTCCCTCGGAAAGCGGTGGCAGAGGTGCAGCGGAGTGATCTCTTCTTTCCGAAAGTGAATGGGTGCCAAACAGCATACTCACCCATTCATAAAATAAATTTCAAAAAGTGTAAGTATCGGAAAAAGGGATATTCGAAAAGTAACTTTCGAATATCCCTTTTTCGTAAGCCAGACTTTCTAGCTGGAGATTGCAACCAGTTGAAAATACGCACACAAGACACCAAAAAAACCATCTCCTACCTTTTTTTTTTTTAACCAGCTTCCTAATTTCTGGTCTTACATAGCCTATGGCTCATCAAACCTCTTCAATAGAAAATAAAATGTTTGTCACTTTTCTCATACCATGGGCTGGATTCAGACTACTGCCCAACACCTGACTTGCACAAACTGCTCTCAGAATTTGGGAATTTTTTCTGGCAGTGCACATGCACTCGCCAGATGTTATAATACGGATCTCCATGTCAGCCTGTTCTGTTCGCCTGCCTATGCTTCAGAAGGTGGGTGGGGGGAATATTTACATTTTACAGTAGGGGTGGGTTTGAGAAGTTCTGTGTGGATCAGCGGTCATACACAGGTAGGGTTTATTTCAGTGTAAGTGCTGCCAAAGCCGCATGACAGAGGGGAGTGACAGGGGACTTTGATCCCCTCTCCTGTGAGGCCTACTAGACCCCTGTGCATATGGAAAACACACGAAGGTCTGAATCTGGGCCTATGAAATTAACTTCAATCAAGTATTCATTATAACGAATACAAAGCAGCAATTATATATAGTATTGTTTGTCTGTGTTTACTTTCAAGTACATTTGTTCATGTTGTTAAATATATTTAGTTATAAAAAAATTATTTATTTTAAAATCAGTATCTTTTCTGTTTGCTTATAAAAAAAAATATTTGTTGAAAAATAACTGAAATAGAGCCCGAAGTAAAATTGTTAAAAAAAGTGGTGCACTCAGAAAAAAGGATTTCCACGTCTGCACAAGCTGTGTATACAGTTACAAGTGCTTGATCTTAACTTTTGTCATTAAAACATTATTATATTTATACATTTTTTTAAACCAGGATTTACCATAACAGGGGATAACTTGTAGTGGTATATTTCAATATAAACAACCTCATTTTGGGTTCTCTTAAAGTAACATTATGAAACTTGGAGTATATCAAAGCTTTAAAAAGAATTACCAGCCACCACCCTACATTTGATGTTCCCAAGGACATAAATAACAGACACAGAACACTTATTCATTTGCATTTGCTTTGCGATAGATTTATTTATATGTTTGTATTATATCCATATACATAAATATAGCCGGGCAGGCCTCTGTTTTTGTATTCATGAGTTGTTTTTATTACATTTAATATGCAGTTGATATAATTCTGATTTATAGCCTTTGTGCTGAACATCCCATTTCACTTTGCATTCTGTATTGGTTGCCATTATTTCACTTAATTCTATTTATTATGTAAGACAATATCCTGTATTATATCCACCAGAGGTAAATTTCATGCATTTTTATATTAGACAACAGAAGAGCTGCTGTGTTTGATGGTTGACATGTAATTGATGAATTATACATTAAAAACAAAACAAATCGCTGTTAATATTGAGTGAAAACCTCCACCTGGAATACAATGAAATGGAGGGAACATCTGGGATTTTATAGCAAGGGAAGATAACGACTGATTCTATGCAGATTGTAAGCTCTTAAAAAATAAAGAATGGGATCATGTAGCTAGCTACCTAAACTAGTTTGGCACGTTTTTCCCCATAATATAATATATACGGTGATGTAAAAGCACTTTAATAATCCTGGGCCGTATTTACAGATCAGTTTTCACGTGGTGTTGCGTGCGTATTTTTAGGTACGTTTTAACAGCGCATGCGTAGTAACTGTATTTATGTAAGTTACGTAGGATATACGCACATAAGTGTTTTAGGCACGGACATGTGAATCGTACTTGGAGACATACGTACGGATTGGCGGGGTTGAAATATAAACCTGAAAAGTTACGTGAAAGAGGGTAGGGGGAAGCCTTTGAGGGTGTGGTTACATAGAATCGCACGTACGGCATACATATACGCACGTAGGTACACACGTAAAGTTAGAAGTGCTCTATGGAGACGTAAGTGTACGGATCAAGCATCTAAGCGTGCAACTTGGCCCATATCATCTGTCTCTATAGATGAGTAGGACATTTTAGTATCCTGAATCAGATCCTAAAAAACTTCTATTGTTACAATTTAAAGATAAAGTTGATAGAAAAAAACAAATGGATAAATATGAAATGGATCAATTTATATTAATTTAAATTTATTTGTATTGCTTGTCAATGGAATAATGTAAATGAGGCTTTTATGAAAGCATTTGGTGTCTCATATTTGCTGGCTTGCCCAGTGGTGTCATCCAGTGGCAGAAACATCCGTCACAATATTTGAATATTTTTTTTAAAAGTGTTAAAATCCCCTAAAAACTGGGAAGACTGAAAAAGAGGCGTGGCTTCAAGGGTGCTGGTAAAAAGGGGAATGGCTTCGCTGGCATATAGTGAGACCAACATAAAAGAGGGACCCTTTGCTCTTCACACAGTGGGAATCCTACCAGAGAGGAGGAAACACTGTGCCACACAAAAAATATCAATTGGATATATTATGGGTCTGGCATTGGAATATACTATAATATAATGAGATATATTATAGGTTTGAGATTGACATATACTATAACACAATGCATAATATACTGCATATAGTGTGCCATTGCCAAAACCTCATTTAAACCACCTATAACTAGACCCCTAATATTTTGCCACATGTACTTTATGTAGTGTACCCTGTCGAGACCCCTAAAATACTCCAAATGTATTATATGCATTTTAAACACCCCTTTCAAAATACTTTTTTGCAACTGTCATCTCCATGAACCTTATGCTATACCAGACCATAGAGAATCCCAGTCATCCTATCAGCCCCTTATATGGCTCCAGCCATCATTGCAGAACCCTTATTAGTCTCCAGTCATTACTGCAGCTGGTAGAGGTAAATTAAGGAGACTTTTATTTAAATGCTTACATATTATAACCCGTCACTGAATAAAATCATATTTTTCCAAGAAATTGTCCTTTACGTTACATTCTGTAGACATACCACTTTTGGCAAGTTATGACTCTGCTGCAGTGGTTAACGTTTGTCTTTTGGGTCTGCTTGGCTATAGCAACAATCATTACTGTGGAGCAAGCCAGTCAACGGCTTATTGGCTATAATAAATGGGTATTACTACTAGGCATGAAGGAGCATAAACAGTGGGCTGCATTGCTTCACACACCAGGCAGCTCCCTTCTCGATTTGAAATGTCATGAATTAACTTGTAGTTTTGTATCAGATTGGTCATGCGTTTGCGGTTTGCGGTAGCGGTAGGGGGTGTCAGCATCCATTTGGCACTAGGTTTTCTGAGCAATAAGGTATGATACAGGATAGACACGCCCCTGAGGAATAGCTGGTAGCAATGCCAGGTGGCTGGGGTTCCAGTGTGTCTCCCTGGTTAACAGGGTGTGCAGGGTGAAAGGGGTTGTTGCTCTAAATTGGGCCATAACCTTCCATTGCACCGAGAACATGGGCTGCCTGTCCGCCTTTGGTTCTCAGTATCTACTGACTCAACAGCTGATGTGCCACCTGTTTATTTCCAAATAGAGTCCGCTTTAAGTCAATCAATAAATCTATGCCCCCCCTTTAAAAGCCAAGAGGCCAGATTTACTAAGCTGCGGACATTGGATATTGTCAGACATATTAAGGCAGGGGCCTGGGTTCAGATCTGCATGCTAGCAAGGGGTGTGGTCTCCCATATGTTTACATAGAAGCCTGGATCCAGCTGGGATCCGCGTTGAGTCACCACTGGCACCGAGTTGATCAGAGCTCAGAGCATGTTCAGAGCTCTAAATGCAGCGCTGGTGTAAGTCTGGATCTGGACCAAAGTTATTTTGTTTGGCTTCAAAATTGTCCTATTTGTGGGTGATGAGGGTAGGAAAGCTAATGTATAGGACCAAAACCTGTTAAGTCCTTCAATTCAGGATTTGGAAGGATTTCAATAAGGGGGAACAGTGACATACTGCTTGCACAGTGGGACATTTATTTCTTAGCCAGTAGGGGAGGCAGACCCATGGTGTATTAAGTAAATTGCCTGAAATGGGAGGAAGGTGGTTATAGTTGTATGCTTGTTATGATTATTTTTAATATGATGCTTCACTTTAGGTCACCCAAACTATACCTACCAAATCAGACATTAAAATCAATCAATACGTGAAATCCTCTAAAATGTAATTTGACATATACTTTTGGGGTCGTATCCAGACATCCGTTTTCACGGCCTGTTCCATGCGTATTTTTAGGAATGTTTCAACAGCACATACGTAGTAAATTTTTTTACGTAATTCACGTAGACTATATACGCGCAGAAGTGCCTTACGGACGGACTTGAGAACCGCACATTGGTACATAATGCGTCGTAAAAATAAGCACAGAAGAATTTAAATAAAAATGGGCGGGGGAGGCATTTAAATGAAGGAAAGTGGGCGCGATTATCAAGATAAGCATGGATTGAGGACATATACGCACGGGACTCCACACGAAAAGTTACAGGTGGTCTATGGAGGCGTAAGTTCCCGAGATCACGGCCGAGAGAGGGGAGTATCCTGGGTATGAGGGGGTTTGGCATGCACCGTCCATGCGTATATTTGTAGCCCAATCTGGACATGATTCTCTGAACACTGTCCTTGGTTTGGAAAATTGGTGGAGCTGTATATTGGCAGAGGTGAGGCTCTAACTCTTAGGCCTTTTATATGTGTGAAAATATGCCCATTGCTGTTGTATAAGGATAAGAGTTATTTACACAAAATGGCAAATAAACAGTAGAAGCACCTTTTTTAGGTCATATATTGTGTTTTTAAACTAAGAGATACACACCTGAGGCACCCCTTAAATCCTCTAAAATAGCTTCTGTGAACCAACACTGGTAGCTGCCGGTGATGCTTTCCAACACATTTACACAAAATGATGGTTGCTGAAATGAATTTATAGGTTAATATAAACAGATGCATGAAAGGCAGTAGCAATCTACATGGAAACAAAGGAAACGAAATTCACCAGAACATTTGCTATAAACTTGTAGATAACCTGCCATTTTATCTGTAAAAAAAATGCTGACGTATTAGTTACAAAATTTCCATTTATATGCCGCCTACCCTTATACTCTAAATTGGGGCATATCATTTATTTTAAGTTGAGAGCTAACGCACTGTAAAAGAGGCAAGTGGATTATCATACATTTTGGCAAGTTTTGTAAAGGGGGGAGGCTTACAAATTTGTTGCTATGAAAATGTGGAAATAACCTAAGGTGGCCACATTAACAGTTCCTAATCAGGTAAAAGTGGTTGGGACTAGTGCTTTTTTCTACTATTTTATATATTATACAAAATTAAAATTAAAATGTGATGAGGATTATGGTATGCAACAAATAAGTGATTTTTGGGTATAGATATTTGATTTATTACTACTAAATTTAAACATGAAATTAAGGTTATAGACCTTGGGCCAGATCCAGAGCTACGTTTTCATTAAATATCCTAGCATCGCGTGTTTGCTATGTACTCCCCTCGGCCATACATAGTTTAGCCGTGTTACGCTTTGCAAATCCTACCTTAACTTTTCCAAGTGTAGCTCCTGACAGCCGTAATGGCTGCAAGTACCTACGTGCCTAAGCACGCCCACACTGTACGATTTACATGCTTCTCCCCGCCTCCGAAGCGTAATTACTGTTGTCATATGACTGGCACGCCCCTTTGTTCATAGTTACGCTGAAGATACGTGACTGGCCCTTACGCTCTGAGTTAAGTGGCGTAATATCTGCCACGCGCATGCGCAGTACATGCTAAATAGCGTTTTGACGTCTCTGACTAGCGTACTTAGTTCTGGATCTGCCCCAATAAGGTTACACAACAAACATTGCAGCCTGATTAGTTAAAAATACTGTAAACCTATTGACAATATCCAGATTTTGGACATTATCTTTCCTGTGTGATGGGCCATATAGGTAGAAACAGTCTAAATTCCACTTCTGATTTAGGGTTTGAGAAATGGAATAAAAGTATGTGCAATAGATTTGGGTTCTGTTTTCTTTTTCTCATGTCACCCATTGCGAGCCTGCAGGAATTTTAGCATGCAGAGATTGTGTGCTTCCAACATCCTTCTGCAGCAAAGGGGTTAAAACCTCTATGTCACGGACAGGGAATGGAATGGTAGGTGCTGCACCATTAGAGATCTGTGCTATTAAGTGGCGCATTGGGCCGATCATTTGTTCTTCTATGATTGGCATCTCCCACCCACCAATCATTACAAAGGCACGGTTTGCTGTTAAATATCCTGGAAGAATCAACTGCTGCCACTTCAAGGTCGCCTGAAAAGCATGGTTTAAAGAGCTCTAAATATGTATATTTACAGGATCACGCCTAAATGATCACCACAGAAGACCAAACGGCAGAAAGAAGAAATGTTCTCCCCTTTGATAAAATTCACACATCAATGCATCAACAGATAAAATTGGCCTGTACTCAGTCACTGAATACAGTATTTGAAAATTGATCTATACAGCACAGATAAAACCTCAGTGCCTATCTCTGGCTGTGCAGTATGAAAACATTAGGTCTGATGTAGGAGTATCAAGTGTGTCCTTGCACCTAAGTCCAGAGGGAGAAAATTTATGATGTACATGCCCATATAAATGACTTCTTCAAACTTTACAAGTAACTAGAAAGTAAGATTCAACAATAAATAAAACAGTTTATGTTTTAAAAAGAAAAAAAGGACTTTTTAAGGATTTTTCAGTAAACTTGAATCAGTGGAACAGCCTTATCATTGTCTGTACTGCATAACATCCTAAACAAAACATATTATACTGAGACAATGCTCTGCTTTTGTATCCTCACATATACTGAGGGCTGATTTACAGTTTTCAGCAATTTAGCTGGTGTCCCACAATTATTACAATCCATTTCATTATTATTATGCTTATTATTATCCTTATTATCATCATAAGTAGGTATATTGATACATTTAAAGCAGCAATTATGTTGTATACATACTGTACTTAGCCTAAGCTCCGAATCCCCACCCCCACACTGCCCCATTCGAAGCAAGGCACCATACATCTAGATTGCATATGACTATGACTGACAACACACTGTGTAAAAAAAGGCAGTTAGTGTAAGTTTAACTCTGAATCAGGCTTTATACAGTATTTACAATAGCTTAAGATGAATAATAAATGATAAAAATAAAATTTAGTAAAATTAAGTTATTACGTATAAAAACATGTGCTGCAAAACATCCACTATTTATTGCTTCTTGGTAAAACGTGTCTCCATGAAAATATTGTAAGGACCAGATTTACTAAGCTGCGGGTTTGGAAAAGTGGAGATGTTGCCCAAAGCAACCAAGCAGATTCTAGCTGACATTCTTTAGTATGTAATAGGAAAGTGAAAGGTAGAATCTGATTGGTTGCTATGGGCAACATCTCCACTTTTCCAAACCCGCAGCTTAGTAAATCTGGCCCTGAGGGCGGTATTCTATTCTAAGCATAAAATCAGCATGTGTCTATTTTAGTAGCTAGGACATACAATAATATTAAAAGAACCAAGGCCCCCATGCTAATGTTGGAGGGGCATTAGTCTTCCATCCTGAAATCTCCCTCCCTCCCTTATAAAGGTGTTAAGTTTACTAACATGTTTTTTCCTTCCGTAATGATTTAGACGGTGCATGGTTGGCAGTAGCGGTTGGTAGTGGCACAATAAATGAGCTTTAAGCTGGTTAACGGTCGAGGGATGCAACCCAGAAGTATGCGAGGACACCATTCCATAGAGGTTGGAATCCGTTAGGTATGCCACCTTCCAGGTGCTGGGGTGTGCAATATGATGGGGTTGTTGGCAGAATGACCATTTTTTTAAGTGCCATAAGTTGATTTAGTTAAGTGTTAGATCTTGTGATAAGTTAAGCGCTGAACCCCATCTGCTATTTGGGCCATTTATACATAGCTGGATGTCTAATAAGTAAGTATCAATTTTAATCAGGCCTAATTAAATAAAACCATTAGGAGCCCCTAATGGAGAAAGAGGAACCAATGAATGGGGAGCTGCAGAGCTTCAAATTGCTGATTGGAGTTTGTCCTGTTGCTAGGAGAGCAGTGGAACGCAATGCAGAGAAGCCAGGAACGCTCCCTAAACTGATTGGCTCACAACCTAGTTGCTGGGCAATGGCTAGGACACCTTGTGGGGAAGATGGCTGCGCCCATGAAGGAGTGTGCAGTGTGCGTCGGGGATCGCCACTGGATCCAGAGGACAACAGAGAGGAGCGGGGAATAATGTTACACGCTACCTGAGCTCAGAGGTAGGGACAGAAGCTGGCACAAAATAAACTCCGTACACGCTACCCGATGTGGGCAGTTTCTCATTGACCCATTCCATTTCTTCCGGCCATAACCCTTCGAAAGAACGGATCCAGGAAATTTCTTGGAAGTATGAAAGGGTTTGAGGAGGGGAGAATGAAAGGTATTGGGAATCTTAAGACTCCTAGGAAATTTGTCTGAATGCTACTTGGTTGATCTTTTGTATGATGTGAAATGGCCCAATAAAGCGAGGTCCTAATTTCCTGGAAGGCTGGTGGATACGAAGATTTTTGGTAGATAACCATACTCTAGCACCAACCCTAAAGGAGCAAGAAAGCCTGCGACCATCCACCCTGTTCTTCGTTCGAAGCACGGTTTGACAAATTGAGGATCTGACCTTTTTCCAAGTGGATTTTAGGTGCCTGACAGTGTCTAGGATTTCTGGACATGAAGAGGAACTGTCAGATACCAGTGAGGTGGCTCTAGGGTGATGGCCCAACACACAATAAAATGGAGATGTTTAGTAGCAGAATGAGCAGAGTTGCTGTAAGAGAATTTCGCCCAGGGTAGGTTGGGATTCCAGTCATCTTGAAGGCGGGAAGAATAGCAGCAAAGATATTGTTCCAGTACCTGATTGACCCGCTCAGTTTGCCCATTAGTTTGGGGATGATATCCTGAGGAAAGGCTGATGTGCACACAGAGATTTTTGCAAAAAGACCTCCAAAACTGAGCGATAAATTGCGACCCACGATCAGACACGATATCTTCAGGTAAACCATGAAGATGAAAAACATGAAGAATAAACAATGGTAAATTGGTAAATTTAGAAAAAGGAACGAAGTGGGCCATCTTACTGAATCGGTCAACTATGACCCAGATGACCGTACAACCTGCAGACTCCGGAAGGTTGGGAATGAAGTCCATGGAAAGATGTGACCAGGGTCTCCTGGGAATGGGTAATGATTGAAGAAGACCTATTGATGCTGACCTGGGAGATTTATTAGAAGCACAAACAGAACAGGCTGCTACAAATTCCTCTACATCGTGGTGCATGGAAGGCCACCAGACCGTACGAGACAGAAGCTCCAACGTTTTGTTTCTACCAGGATGTCCGGCTGATCTGTTGGAGTGTCACTCAGTGATTACTGATTTAATTAGATTGGTCGGAACAAAAAGCTGGAAGGCTGGTGAGACGGTTTCTGAGGAGGAGCTTGGTCTTGAACCTGTTGGAGACGAACATGGAAGTCTTGTGTGAGTCCGGCAATTATGACAGATTTGGGGACAATGGACAACGGGGGGGGGGGG
>WWET01004276.1:71656-83925 GCA_011038615.1 Limnodynastes dumerilii
GGGTGAGGCTGTGGGGAAGGGAGGGTTAGGGTCAGGATGTGGGGAAGGGAGGGTTAGGGTCAGGGTGTGGGGAAGGGAGGGTTAGGATTAGGCTGTGGGGAAGGGAGGTTTAGGGTCAGGGTGTGGGGAAGGGAGGGTTAGGGTCAGGGTGTGGGGAAGGGAGTGTTAGGGTAATAGAACGGAAGGGTTAGGGTTAGAATTAGGGAAAGGGTTGGGGTTACTAACCGTTCTTCTTCGAGGCAGAAGCAATCGATATCCCAGCTAGTTCGAAACCTATGGAAATAGGGCCGTTCTTGACGGGGACCCACACCCAAAGTTAAAGTAGCCCTATGGTGGCGAAAGCCTTCAAAAATCCATAAGAATGAGGGGAGCGCCATGGGAGCGCACTTGCCACATAGGTGCATAGTTTTGCGAATACGCACATACTTATTCTATACTTAAGTCTGAATCAGGGCAGCGCACAAAATATATATATTGTTTAAACTGGTATCGTGTCTAAAATGATGCAGTCAACATCTTGCTCTGTGCCCGGATTCACAATTAAGAGTGAGTTAGGTGCAGCCATATCCACACCTAACTCACCCGTGCTGCCCCAAACCCCCCCTTCCCGATTGTGGAAGCCTAATGGCACTCAAGAGTAGCATAGGGCTACCTTAAATAACCGTGCATTCTTAAGAAGGAAAATACGCACAGAGAACCCCTCCCCATGCCCTCCCCAGCTGCCTACCATACCACCCTGCACTCACTTTCCCCCGAGGCGCTGCGGACACGCCTCCTTTTACTTAAATCATTACGTGCGCTCCTTAAAGACGTAACCACTACGTACATTGAATAGTATATATGGCTACACGTGCGCAGTGGCTCCGTACTTAAAAATCCGCACCTTAGAAGCAGCTGCATCTTATCATCATCATCGTAATAGCGATTTCCAGGACGGCAATAATGCCTTGGGAGAGGAGATTTGTTTACATTAAGGTCTTGTTAAGACCCCCTACGTCTTACCCTGATTTCCAAACCCGTCCCCATTGTAAGCGGGGAAGACGCCGAAACCTTAAAATAGGATTCTGCTAACGTAATCCCGTTCATTTCAGGAGACAGCTGGGATCCGGTCTGGATTTGGTCCTATGCCTGAACATTGCCTCACTGATGTCGCTTATTATTAGCCAATCAAACAAGTAAATTGTGATCATCGAGAGTCAGCGAATGTCAGGGCCTGATCCGGATTACGTTTCCTAGCGTAGTTTGGCCGTTTTTTACGCTTGCCGAACCCTACCTTAATTTTCCACAGCGTAAGTACTGACATACGTATAGGCAGCACGTACTTACACTGCTAAGCGTGCCTATACTGTACGATTTAAATGCCTCACCCCGCCTCCGATGCGCAATTACGGGTGTCATATGGCCAGCACGCCCCTTTGTAGATACGCTGAAGAGACGTGACTGGTCTTTACGCTCTGAGTTACGCGACGTGACAGCTGCCAGGCGCATGCACAGTAAGTACTAATGGGCGTTTTTTTACGCTAGCGGCCAGCGTAAATTCACTCACGTTCGTCGTTCTGAATCTACCCCTCACAGAGTGTAAAGAGATGCTGATTGTTTTCACTTTTCATTTATTATTATTTTCATTTTTTTTTTTTCAACCGTTCCAGTGGCTAACGATTGTCCGAATTTCGTGCTATCTAAGGTCTCCCAGCCATCCACCAGCTCCTTTCACTTTAAGGATGGGCAAAGCCTACAATTCCATAATACTGTAATTAAAGGGACAAGCGCCAATTAAAGGTTCAGGGTAAAATTACATGGATTTGAGCGGAAAACATTTAGATCTATATCTCAACAATGCTCCACCCTTATGTAAACAGCCGGACTAGTGTTACAGTGTTACCCAACACTACAAGACAAGCAGAACATTACACCATTAACCCATGCGGCACCGCAGAATTATTCCACACTAAGCCTATTCTTATCTAAACACGAGCGTGATTTGTCTGGTTCGGAAAAATTCTCATTGGCTAAAGAAGTTTGTGGGCGTTTCTTTCTGTCTAAAATATGTGCTTTACAGCTGGGAGGTTGAAATATAATTTTATGAGCCACCAAAGACATGTTAAACATTTTTTTATTTATTGTCTAAAAAAAAAGGAGAATTTGTCTACTTTTTTACACTAGGTAAAAACTACGTAATTTGCGTGGAAAAAGTTACCACGCATGCGCAGTTAATCCGCTCCTAAAACAGTAAAATAGGCAGGCATAAAATGAATAGAACAGTAAAATAACAGAACAGAAATACAGACATGTTAACGGAGTGTAACACCATGTAGGGGCTACATCCAGCTTTTTGATAGATCCTCGGTATGATATTATACCAGCCAAGGCACAAAGAGGGAAAAAGCGTGTGAATCACCTTTAATAGCCAATTCTAAGGGACAAAACTTGATGTAACCCGAATCGTTACCCCCAAGTTGTATGATTAAACACTGGGGAACCCCATATACCTTAGTCATCTTAATGAAAAGCCAGTAAAATATGTCCCAACACATACTCTAAAACCCAACCAATCAATTTCCCAATCTAGGGTGGTCGAAACAAAAGAGCTATTTTCACAAAACTGACCAATCCAGTAAACATAAGAGTGCCCAATGATCCAGGCCGAACGGCTTTGAGGCACATGACCTAAAATAAAAGAAAACATATCCTAAAGATTTTTTGTAACAAAATATATCACAGATATCAACTACCTAATAAGATTGTGTACTTCCTACATAGTACAAACTAGTCCATATATGGACTAGTACACAAAGCGTAATACATGAGGGTAGGGGAGAAAAACCGAAGCAAGCACGAGTCCAAAGAAGGTGAACAACTCGGAATTTACGGAATGCATGGAACTTCCACATCCCTAGTGCCATAATGTGAGTTGCAGCGCCTATTCTGAAAGAATGGGTGCCATATGCGGAGGCATCTAAGCCTAATCCCTTCATGCAGTGTTTTAGTACTGCAGAGACTTAAAATGTATTCAATGGACGTGCATCGCAATGTGCCAACCAATTTGAACCCCCAGGGTGACCTCCAATGAGATAAGTTTTAACTAAGACAACCAGATACACAATTCGGAAACCAGATGACTGTTAGTCACCCATCTACCTCAGAGGGAATCAGAAAAAGGTATCAGAACTGGAGGAAAAGAAAGGAATGAATAGGTAAGAAAGCTCAAAAGAATGTCAGAAGGAAAATTAGTAAATATTGGTAAGATTAGAAAAGAGGAAAGTAGAAAAACACAATATAATTTTTATAGCACAGCAACAAACTCAATGAATGAGTTTGTTACTCAACCTTTCTATTGATATTTCAAAGAGGCAGGAACACAGAACCTAGCAAGCTTATATTAACTAAGTCACCTGACCCAAACTACCCCCCCTTAACCTCTTAGCCAATCATAAAGAAGCACATGCTAAGATTGTTCTAGCAACATTACAAGTTGTTTGCTGTGGAGCAAGGCCCAATTTATGTTACCTAACACCAAAATTCAAGTATCCCTCACAATTTCAATTAAACATGGTTCTGTTTGATTTAGCAACACCCCAATCGACCTCAAAAAATGTTGACTAATTTAAATTTTATGTGAGGTAGTCATACCATTTCATAGCACTCTGACAAATAAAGTGAGCTCAGACACTGGTAAAATGAGTTATGTCTCTAACTATTAGAAAAGCAGCTAATGAGGTTGAAGAAACATATAAAAGTAAGTGATTCTGCTAGCAGGTTAGCCTAGTAAACACATTCATTTGCAAATTAACCATGGTGTACATCTGACATGTCAAAGTTGCGACCCATGGGCTGCGTGTGGCCCCATCTCAGGAAGGTCCGGCGATCATTGAAAAAGACCTGCTATCAGTCTCCGCAGGACTTAAACAGGACAGCTGATTGCTGATGTTATAGTGGAAAAAGTGTTCCGTGAGTTCCTGATTTTTCTTTACATATTTACATATCTCTTTGATATTGTAATACACAAGTGTAGTGTATACACTTGCACATATTTTATATATTTAAAAAGTGTTAAATGATGCTGCTATTATCCTCCAGGTCCTGGTTGTTGCTAGGCTGCCAACACTGTTTTGTTGTGAGTGAGACTGTGGGCATGTGTGTCTGTGATAGGTCCTGGTAGCTGCTTGTTAGTGCTTTTGTGATATTCCAGCAAATCAGGCTGGGAGGCTGGACTGACTCTCCAGTGCTGACAGGCTGATCTTTTACTTAAATAGCTGAAAGTGAGATCTCTGA
This sequence comes from Limnodynastes dumerilii, assembly GCA_011038615.1. Lineage (NCBI taxonomy): Eukaryota > Metazoa > Chordata > Amphibia > Anura > Limnodynastidae > Limnodynastes > Limnodynastes dumerilii. Next base: position 75,929 of record WWET01004276.1, read on the forward strand.
CTTGCTGGTGATATAACTTGGATTTCTTACTTTGCTGTGTGATCTTCTTTTGTAGCCATTTTCTTGCCCAAATATAAACACGGAAACCCTGGCCGACTGATTCACATAAACAGACGTCTGACTTACAACAGAGGGGTAACATTATTAATGCAAATGAGCTGCGCACGGGATACTAATGTACAGTATGGGCGTGCCAAAAGAATTATGACTGATTCACAGGTAGGAGTGCCTTGCAAAAACCAACATATGCACGGGAAATGTTAAGGTAGCCCTCGACCACTCGTAAGTTGAAAAACTATATTGTTGGCTGTGCTGCCATGCTTCTTCTCTAACTTAGTTCAGCCCACACCTGCTGTGTGTTTTTAATCAATGGATGTGTGTTTTTTAATGAAACAAATAAAGACATGTTTATTTAATCCTATGCTGATTTTACATTTTTTATTTTATATTTTATTTATTTATATTTATATTTTTTATTTTTTTTTAATTTTGTGACCAAACATCATTACATTTACTTATATTTAACTATATTGTTTGTTTATGTTTTTTTATTTTTTAAATGCTTATTTTTAAAATGTTTTATGAAAGTCTCTCTATATATAGTGGATCATTTTATTTCTAACTTCATGCACTATGCATTTATGTGTATTCTAAATTGTCATAATTTTTCTTATTTAAAGTTGAATTTTTCATTGTTATTTTTGTTTACATTTGTTACAGGCTGTTTTTATTTAAAAAAAAAGTTAGTTTTCCAAAGCCTAATCAGTGTATTTAGTTACATATCTTTGAATCATAAGCAATTTTAAGCACCTAAATGCAGGACTGATTCACAGCTAATAAAGTCCGCACTAACCTAATTTTGCACATGAAAGATTTTTGTCTTTCTTTTCTCTGAATCAGTATTGGGGATTTTTCATGTGTATATATTTAGGTAAGTTCGCAATTTTACTCTTAAGTGTGAATCTGGTCCGTATTATTATTATTATAATTATTATTATTATTAACGTTTATTTCTAAGGTGGTACAATGTATCCGCAGCACCATACAGTGAGAAAATACAAATTATATTTAAGGATATTTAAGGATACAATAAAATAAATAGAATATAGAGGGTAAAATAAGGGTGCTAGGATAGTAGAATATAAAGTAAATGAGGAGAAACATGGGGTGAGGAGAATTAGGATTTAGAAAGATAGGGGAAGGGGAGGTAGAGAGCATAGTATGGATGGTATGAGGCTAGTCTGAAGAAGTGGAATTTGAGGGAGCACTTGAAGGTTTGGAGGGTGGCAGATAGTCTAATAGACTGTGGTAGGTTATTCCAGTGAAAAGGGGAAACACATTCCAGTCAACAAAAAAATATTTTCCTCAACTATAAACATGAAAGGACTGACTGCTCAAATATAGTTTCTTTAGGTTTAGCCAAATGTGCAGTTCAAAATTACAGCAAGATGTGCCTCTGGAGCAGCCCTGCAGTGTTATAAATTGTGTTGTATGGCATGCCGGATACTTGTTGTTCTTTGGATGTACACAGTGTTTTCTTGCAGAAGCATTACATTAATATATACATTGCACACATTTGATATATTTGAGAAGAAGCGAAGCCTGTGTTCATTTGTTACTAGTTACAAATGTAGGCAGGCACTCATAATATAAAATCAAAACAATCATTTTGCTAAGATGTTTTTTCATCTATCAGTTTATCTATCTACCCCCCCCCCTGACATTTTAACAAATGTATCAATGATCACATTATACATTAAGAATACCTATAAGAATAGCTTGAAAAAAAAATCTTTAATATGACTAACAAAAATACATTACCCGCATTGCCTGGTCCCTGTTTACCAGGCAATGTGGATGATTTAAAAATTCAGATTGTTCCCTTGACCTATTGGGCATGATTTGCACGGTGTTTACAATAGAACAGCGACATCACAGGTAATAGAATCAAGACATTTTTATCACTTGTGATTCTGTGACGAGACTTGGAAAATATGGACTGCGCACTGAGTTTGGGGACCCCTAATCTCTTTGATATATTAACTATGTTTTTGCAACTCCTGTATTATTTACATACAGTGGCTATGACTATTCTTAGGTATTCCAGTTACAAAACTCTGAAAATTAAAAACTATATGAATCCATGATACCTGATTGGAATACAGTCCATTTCAGAGTTAGGATATTGAAACTTCTGACAGAGGGGCCAGTTAAAGTTAGCAAGTGCACATTACCTCTTAGTCCATGTACAGTATAGACCTTCCCTCTCTCTATATACTGATTCAGGCCCTTGGAATTTTTTCCATGGCTTTTTGGCGAAAAACATAAAGTAGGCACTGACTGTTGGAAATTCATCCATATGAGTGGTATATATTGCTAAAGCTTGGATGTCTGCATAGTGTAGCCCATTTTTTTCAATTCCCCTCTCTTCTGGGATTTAATTGCAGAAATGCTGGGGTGAAAGTTTCAAACAGATATGTTACAATACAGTGGGCCAAGCAAGTGATCCTTCTACATTACTGCAGATCTTTGAAAATGGACAAATATCAGACAGCAAAAAGTCATTACGTCTGACCAATAAACATTTGGAACTAAGCATTACTATATTACAAAACTAGTTAAAATTTTCTAAGATGAATATTACTTTTAAAGATCTGACAAAAACTAATCCCAGTTCTTTCCTCATGTCTTTGAGGCCTTTGCAGAAGAATTTAACCAAATATGTCATGACTTGTAGGTATCAAGCTGTGCTGCAGTGTAATTCATTTTGAAGCATTGAAATTTGGGTTATATTCATGGGCCGATGGGAGATCTTTAATCTCAGAAGTTAGGGGACCTATGTTCAGAGTTAGTGTTTGATCTCTCTTGAAAATAGATTTGAGTAGAACCAGTGAGAGTCAAGCTAAACAGACATGAAAGAATAATTCGTCCCTTGTTCTGCTGCCTAAAGTTCTATACAACAGGTGACACTATTGCAGACTTTCATATTACAATAGACAGTTGGGAGCTGGAGGCCAAAAGAACGTGACCAGATGGCTTCATGCTTGGAGGGAGAAATTTCCGATAGGCTTTGCTCGAAATTCTGTGACTGCATTATGAAAGCTTTCTGGTGACAAAATGCCCTATTGGCATTCACTACATTCTTTCAAAGTTAACTTCCATCCCCAAGAAATTTGTTTAGTATGTAGATTCGGCCGAGCTAGTAGCCGTCATTATTGTGTATGATACAAATGTATATCTGACATAAAATTTGATAAGATTCATGAATTAATTTCTAAATGGTTGTGGGGATTGAACATTAACTATAAAAATCCCTTAGGACAGCTGTCTAATATGCATATAGATCATTAAGTCTGAACTCAGACTGCTGATTGCTTCACAACCCCATGGAACAAAGACATCCTATATTTATACTCCCAAAGGAGTTGGTTGTATTTGCACAGCGTGACATGTAGAAGCAATGTAAATAATCCATGCGCAGTCCCTACCTCACTGAAGTCTTGTTATATTATTGAGTTATGAGGAACAAATTAGGCAAAAGGAAGTGTTTTCTGCGATTAGGTCTGAAATGTAGGAAAGAGCTGAGTTGAATTGTATTCTCATTTGGGAAGGACCATTGTGACATTATCTTTATTACAGATCGATACAACATTGATAGGTTAATACAATATCTTGAATATAGAAGAGTAATAGGAGATGCGTCCCTAACCTTGTCTGAGTGAAGACACATTTTGCATCACACCGCTGATATCACCTTCTTCTCTCTTTACTGCAGGGCTGGCCAACCTGTGGCTATCAAGCCTGCGGCTCTTTAAGGTCTGTCGTGCGGCTCCTAGAGCAGATGTAAATCAGAGATCTACTTCTATATAGCTTAGGAAGAGATCTCTGATTTACTACTGCTATCCAGAAACCGCAGCATCTGCAAATCATCACCATCTGGGCTGTCATTCAGCCCGTGTAAAAGAAAAAGAAACAAAAACAGGCAGTGCAGGGGCAGCCTCCAGGGGGCCTCAGTCTCCCTGCAGTTTGGAAACGCAGGCTCCATCTGGCTGGAGATGGCAGCACTGGGTAAGTAAATAAGTGTGTGTGTGTCTCTCTCCAAAATTGTGTGTGCGTCTCCACAGTTTGTGCGTGTGTGTCTCTCCACAGTTTATGTATGTGTGTGTCTCTCCACAGTTTGTGTGTGTGTGTGTGCGTGTCTCCACAGTTTGTGTGTGTGTCTCTCTACAGTTTGTGTGTGTGTGGCTCTCCACAGTTTGTGTGTGTCTCTCTCCACAGTTTGTGTGTGTGTATGTGTCTATCTATCCACAGTGTGTGTGTCTCTCCACAGTTTGTGTGTATGTGCATATGTCTCTCCACAGTTTGCATGGGTGTGTGTCTCTCCACAGTTTGCGTGTGTGTGTGTCTCTCCACAGTTTACGTGTGTGTGTCTCTCCACAGTTTATGTGTGTGTGTCTCTCCACAGTTTGCGTGTGTGTGTGTCTCTCCACAGTTTGTGTGTGTGTGTCTCCATAGTTTGTGTGTGTGTGTGTGTGTGTGTGTGTGTGTGTGACAACAGTTATGTGTATTTGTGGGAATTTGTGTGTCATGGTTCTGTATTGCATAATGCAGGGGAAATACGCTGTGCTAGTATTGCAGACCAGGTGCGACAGGAGAAGCAATAAGTCCATCAAAAGCCAGTATCAGGTAGGTTTGTAGTTTAATTTATGTATACAGGTCATGTCATTTTGTGTATTTGTGGATTGTGGGAGAGTGTGTGTGACAAAAATTGCATATTTGTGTTTGTGGGAACAAATGCATATATGTATGTGTGGAGGAAGTAGTGGAGAGAGAGAGAGAGAGAGAGAGAGAGAGAGAGAGAGAGAGAGAGAGAGAGATATGTGGGGATTGGAGGCACTCACCCGGTCTGGTTGGCCACCCCTGCTTTACTGTCACTAGTCTATATGCCTCTATATGCCCCATAATAAAGTTTTTTCTTGCTCTTTACTTGTGCTCAAATTTTCCTCATAATAGAACTATATATGCTCCATAATGAAGATCTTTATTACTCCTTAATTCTTTGTTCAATTTATCTTCTTTAATAGGACTTGATACATATAGAGCTTTATTAAAGAGAGGATTATGACAACTTATTATGGGGACAACTTGTAAAATTTAAGGAGAAAGTAAGAACTTCCATATATAGTCATTTTTAATTAACTAAACAAAACTTTTTTTCTGTTAACAAAAGTATTATTTCATAAATGTAGTTTGATCTCAGGGTGGCTTTACACAATATGCAAGCAGACCCGGTGGTCATCCCTGAATAGGGTTTTAGGTAAGCACTATGGAATAAAGGGAGAGGTGTTCAGTTGTGTGACATGAAAAGGGGAGTTCTGCTATAAAATGGGGGTATTGTAATTTTTCTAGAGGACATGAATGGGAGTGAGGAACAGTGATATTCCCATATAAGTGTGGAACTGATATACAAAATTACAGTCAGGGCATACTATGAACTGTTAGTCCTACTGTGTGGCATAGTACAGTATACACAAGAGTCACTAGTGTTAAGCCTACTATGAACTGTTGGCACTACTGTGTGATATCTATCCAAAAATCCCCCTTGTACAGCACTAGATATTCACACTCTGGTGGAGACCTGAGGTGAGAGGTAGGAACCCCTTCAATATTTTGCTATGGGGCCCACAATATTCTAGTTAAGCCCCAAGATAGATAGATAGATAGATAGATAGATAGATAGATAGATAGATAGATAGATAGATAGATAGCGATAGTTAGAAATGCAATACATAGGAGATAGACAGGAGAGTAAAGCGTTTGATTTACATAAATTGTATGTGTGAAAATAATGTAGGTAAATAGGGAGCTAAGTGCAAAAACCTTCAATAGTGTAACAGTTAATTTTCAAACTCTGTATATGCATCAATAAAATTGCTATCAGATATTGTGTCATCAGTCATTTTCCTTCAAATGTCAAAATACATTTCTTGCCAAAACCTGACAGTTTGCATAAAATCAGAAATCCTTCACTATATTTGGAGACTACATTCAGTGCTCTCATTTTGTATTGTGTTATCCAATTTTTCTTTCATATTTAGAGTAAAAGCTTCCGTTAAAAATGTAAAAAGCTGTTACTGATTTATTATACAGAAAAGGCGCAGATACAACATTCGTGAAAGTAATGAGGGTATAAAACCAGTGGAAGAAACTAATATGGTATTTCCATGTCACTCCTGCAGCTCATAGGAGCTAAAGATGCCATATACTGTAACTAGCAGTCAGGATGTGCTAAGGTTTAATATGCTTTAATGATGCTGTATCTCCTTTAATGTGATTTATACTAAGTTTATATCCATCTATAATAGAGGCATGCTCACATAACACAACAGCAGAGCATTACTTCAGCAGTCACTCTAGTACAAATGGTTTAGCATATTATAATCTTTACTTTCCTTTATGTTAAAATACATACAAGGTCAAATACTTCTTTTAAGGGCATCTTTCTTAACCCCTTAACTGTCAAAGGTCTTTGGTCATATTGTTATTCTTAAGACTAGGGGGTAAAGTAAAATGTCGGCAGCGTTTGGAAATCGCCGCTTATCACCGCGATTTTTGGGTGATTTCTCCAGAAAAATTGCTATATTTACAAAAATAGCGATTTTTACAGTGACTTTTCAATGCTTAAATCACGGCGATATAGCCCTAAAAAGTCACCCCAGCCCTTAAATAAAAAAATTTAATAAAAATTTAAAAATTCATTTAAAAAGTAAAAAGGCAATACACGGCATGCTATTAACCTTTAGCATGCTGGCGCATATAGTACTAAGAAATGTGTAAGCGCTTTAAAGTCATTATAAAAGAAATATACTTTTATTTAACAACACCACATATAAAATCAATAAATCATACACAACTATCTGACTAAAATATCACCAATATTGATGAGAAAATTTCATCTATATGCAGATAGGTTCTCATATAAGCTGCAATATTAAAAAGTCTTCAATATAAATGTATCCTGGGTCAGTAAGTCCTTGGTGAAAACAGGTATACATATATAAGAATAGCAGATGATGTGCGCTGTAAAAGTCCACTGACCGAAAGGAAGCAAGTAGGTAACAATGGTGTGACCTAGATCAATTAGTAGCAATGAGGATTCCAAAATAACTGAGACATATGTCCACTTCTTATATGGAGCCAAAGTAGTAAATGCTCCTCTCTGTCACTCAGTTGATCACTGCAGTAGTAGTAACAATGTAGTTAGAATAATATTAAAGCTGAATTCCATAAGATGTAATAGTGAGCTATGTATTAGTCATGGGTATTATTTATAGCAATAGAGCAATGTGCCTAGGAATGCATAGGAATTGTAAAACATGCAGGTGGTAAAATATAGTTGGATATAGACAATCTCACCCTCATTAGGAAACTGATGCGTCCCACTTGAAGCGGTTCACTAAACGGCAACAAACTTGGAAAATACAGATATGTCAGCAATAACAATAAGAGATATGGTCTCTCAATAAATATAATATGGTCTCTCAATAAATATAGATCTTCAAAAAATGACCCTCGAGTCAATATGGGAGTCAGTCTCCGGTTAGAAAACGCGATTTTCGAAAATTTCTATTCATACCGCTAAATATCGAAAGTATATATTTCGAATGCGCTCGATTGCGAATATTCTCAATTGCGAAATATCTCTACAGCGAATATTCTCGATTTCGAATAATCCCAATTGCGAATATGTTTCTATTTCGAATTTTTCGGGTCGATGACGTCAATTTCGATTACATCTTTATTTCGATTATCTCTATTTCGATTATGTCTTTATTTCGAATATTTCTATTTTAGAATGTTGTTAATTTCGATTATTGCTCTATTTATACTATGTTTATTTCGAATTGTTAAATTTATATTGATTTATATTTCGAATTGTTCTATTTTATAATGATTTTATTTCTACAACTGTTTTGCGATTATAATGCATTTTTTTT
>WWET01004276.1:86031-110013 GCA_011038615.1 Limnodynastes dumerilii
ATACAGGACAGCTCACATAGCTGGGGGTGTATGCCATAACATCACTTCTCCCACAGATTTAATTGAAAAGCTATAAATCACCATTCACTTCTATTATTTTTATACCCCCCCCCCTTCTAAATGTCCACACTGCCACTTATAACTCAATTTTCATATCCCCACTTTTAAATGTCCATACCCCCACTTCTAAATGTCCATATCACCACTTCTAAATTTCCACTTCGACCACTGGCTGGGATACAAACCGGCAACCTTTTACTGGAGGGATAGATGTTCTACCACTTCACCATAAGCTGCCCCCAATATATACTTTCAGTTATCTATCTCAATAGAATAATTTAAACCAAAGGGGGCCAGGGTGTTGAGTCTGAATATCCAGAAAGATTCCCTTTTGAACATCATCTGCTATTCTTATATAGCTAAGGTCTGTTTCCACCAAGGACTTACCGATCGAGAATACATATATATTGAGGACTTTTTAATATTGCAACTTATATGAGAGCCTTCCTGCATATAGTGTCATACTGTGAAATGTTTTTTTAGCAATACATAAAAGATATTCTTTACATGTTACTTGTATATGTGTCACGTTTTAGATGCAATTCTCTCATCAATATTGGTGATATTTTAGTTAGATAATTGTGTATGATTTATTGATTTTATTTATATGTGGTGTTGTTAAATTAAAGTATACTTCTTTTATGACTTTAAAGTGCTTCCACATATATATTTATATCATATATTTTTTCATTTGAGGACTAGTCATCCTAGGTTAAGCTGCTAAAGTCAATACAAATTTGAACGTCTTAAGCCTTTTTGGCGCAGATATCTTCTTCTTTTGCATACAGTACTAGAAGGCACAGCATGTCCCTGTGTTGCAGGGCATGCAGTGCCTTTTAGTACTATAAGCATCAGCATGCCAAGTGTTAATGGCTTGCTGCGATGTGAATAATGTGTACAATGAATGTTACCTAAAAACCTTAATAGTGTGTCCCCGATCTAATGTAAATAGTACTTACATAGTTCTTCCTTAAATAGTATTGCCCCGTTAGATGTGAATAAAAGAGTATTGCCCTGATAGCTTAGAATAAAAGAGTATTGCCCCGATACCTTAGAATAAAAGAGTTTTGCCCCGATAGCTTAGAATAAAAGAGTATTGCCCCGATAGCTGTAAATTAAAATAGAATGGTCGCAATATTGGTCCTTATAATATAGTAATAGCCCTATAGTGACCATGATTTAATATTTAAAAAGTGTCCCATAAAGCAAAAAATATAAAATAAATCTTAATACTCACATTTTAGATGTCATCAATCTTGGGAAAGTTGCTAGAAGAATCTTGATTGAAGAATCTTGCTTCTTGCCCGGAGCGATGATGGTGTTTGGAACAATATCGTGTTATTGTGTACTCTGCAAAGATAATGCCTGATCATTGCAAAGTACACAATATCATTTTATTATACACAGTAATGATGCCCGATGTCCGCTTCTTTCTACAAAGTGTACTGTCAAGTACTGAATGCTTCATCAGAAAATCGTTTCAGTCTGGACAGTACACAGATCAGCTGCAGAATCGGGAGCTAATCTCTGTAACAATGTTTGATCGTTATAGAAACTCCCACTGTGTACCCTGCTTAACAAGTTTACATTTATAAAAGTAAACAAAGTAATTCCTATAATTGTGTAATCTGTATTGTTTGAGTTGCAGCAAGTGGTGTTTATTCTTTAGTGTCATGATACTTCAGGTCAGATTTACTAAGTTGCGAGTTAAGTAAAGTGAAGAAGTTGCCCATAGCAACCAATCAGATTCTAGCTCTCACTTTCCTATTACATATAAGAGAGTGTCAGCTAGAATCTGATTGATTGCTATGGGCAACATCTCCACTTTTCCAAACCCGCAACTTAGTAAATCTGTCCCTTCATGTAGACAGACATCGTACAGACTAGTTACTGTATACATAATGTGAGACATACCAATGTAATACCATAATATAAATTAAATTAAACAAACAAACTAATAACCTTTCTGAGAAATTAACTGTCAGAGAAATTAAATGAGTGTAAAAAATGTAAGAAATACAATGGCAGACAGGCTTGTTCTCATCCATTCTCCCATAAGAGCTTTAGTGAACTTAGACACTTATGCTGGGCTAGTCCTGGTTTACAGACATTTTTTAAATTCATCCCTAAGGTGTTTGGATTGAGAACATGGCCCTTGTCCATTAGCCAGCCAATGTGATTTGTATTTCCAAAAAATACGTTTCCACTTCTCCAGAGCCGAGTGGCAGATGTTCATTGCACTGCTGCCGCCATCATTTGACATTTGTGCATAGTTGCGCTATTGCCGCCATCATTTGACATTTGTGCATAGTTTTGTATGAGTGTTTGGTCATGGAAACACAATTTATAAAACACCCAGCAAATAGTACTTATGCTGAAGTTACATCCTGATGCTGAGTAGTGTCATAGACGGCTGGTGATTTTTATCAGCTACCCACTTTTAGACTCAGTGGACAGCTATTGTGAATATGTGAGTCTATTTCTTACTTTTATGTTGTTGATCATATATTTTTACATTTTCTCAATATCTCCCTGTAAACTACAACAAAAAATATCAATAATGTGATAAACTGAAGTGTGTCACCCTATGACAATGTCACGTTAGAAGTCACAGAGATATCTAACCCATTCTACTGCTAATCTTTGAATATGGAGACTGCATGGCTTTATACTTGACTTTATACAGCTGTTAGCATGAGAAGTGAAATTTACAATTAGCCAAAAAAGTTATATAGAATGGATGCAGGGCTGAAGCTGGTGCTGACCTTGGGAATGGTCACCACTTAGCTGAGGAATCCGCGTCCAGCACAGTGCATGATGTCAAGGGGTGAAAGTACTTTGTTTTACTGATTGGAGCTGGATGAATGTCCACACATTTTTGAGCATGTACTGTAGTAGCATTGTCCTTACAAAAATCTTTATCGAAAGGACAAGTTTATTATTAATTAATATTATTAATTTTATGACAAGTTGGTAATAATCTTCAAAAAATTGATTTGAGAACCACAAAACATTTGTATTCCAATTTTTACTATGCATTAATTCTATTTTCTGGTTAAAATATTTGCATCTAGTTTCTCAGTATGCATTTAAGGTTGCATTACATAGGGAGAAAGGGCAGACTTGTCACCCCGCAGTTGGAGCCATATGGGCAGAGGCTGTTGTTTGTGTTTGTATGTATTTAAATGTGTTTTTTAAATGTTTGCATTTGCAGCATTTAAAAACCCATTCAATGGTTATCCAGCCAGTTATGCTGATATATATATACACATCTAATATTTTTTGTAAGGAAAGATATATATATATATTTTTTTTTTCAACTTTTTATTAGATTTTCAAAATTAAACAATGCCACGCATATATCTGTTAATGTTCAGACAGTGTTTTACAAAATGTTTCAGCCAATAGCATAATACAATATATATGAGACCCGACTGGATCTGTATATTTCCATTGAACATCTCTGGATTAATTCTGACGGAATAGATTATTAACATATTCAATAAAGAGCCCGACTGGATTGATACATTTCTGTTGCACACTATATTTCCATTTCACTGTCATGTGTATATATATAATAAAAACATATTTACTAAAGATACATGTGACTAAAACACAGCCTATTCTACAAACACATGTAAATAACAAAATAGCTCACCGACTGCAACCAGAGCCCCCCACCCTTCATCTATACCCCCCTTTTTCTATTAGCCAATCATATTTGTTTGTTTTCCCCTGACACACTCTCAAGTCATATATCACACACTTCCTGCTTAATTAAGATGGAGCGGTCCAATTCGTATAGATAAACCACGTTGTGGACTCAAATATGTGATTCAGATTTTGCACCGGAAGGTGTTCTATATAGGCTCCCCATTTCTTCTAAAAACGTTCAACACCCTTTTCTGGGTGATGTAGCCCTTCTTTCCATATATAGTGTGTTCAATATCATACTTTTTACAGATCCCAAAAAATGAGGTGTTTTATCCGTCCAATTCTGTAAAATCACCATTTTTGCTTGGTTACTATACTAGAGGTAGATCCAGAACTCCGCTTGCAATCCGTTTACTAGTGTAGCATATTTACGCGTGTGCACCTTCTATACACTCCCCTTGGCACACCCCTTGAATGTACGTATTTTGTCCGAGTTCCGCTTTCCAAACCCTACCTACGGATGGGCAACATGGACTTATGCAGCTAAGCATGACCATACTGTACACTTTACATGAAAACCCCCACCTACATTGCGGATTTTAGAAGTAGTTTTGCCACGCGTAAAATTGGCACACCCACAAGTACAAATTTATGCAGCAAATACGTGAATGACCCATACGATCAGAGTTCCGTTCCGTAATGTAGCGTATTCTCTGTTGTGTGCATGCGCAGTACATGCAAAAAAGCGATTTTATGTGTCCCCAGGCGTAAATTCGCACACAAGCGTAGTTCTGGATCTGGGCCATAATCAGTAACGGGATGACCTCTTTAACTCCCAGGGTGCCCAACCATCTCTCAAAATTAGCCCACAACAAAGGAAAGATATTTTAATATTTATTTCATCCACGGATTTTATTTAAAATATGTCTCTAACATCTACAGTGCTTTTTCAACAATAATGGTCATTTCTCCCTTTAAGAATAACGTACACTTATTACTAACACCATCCCCTGAGATGGTATAAGCTTTTCACGGAAGCGAAGGCCCCATACACTGCTTCTGTGCTTATTTAAAAATGATGAAACTCTTTGTTCCACTAGCGCAGAGCAGATGGATGCAGATATAGTTGGATGGGCAACAGTACTCCTATCTCTCTGCACTCGCTCCCGTTCTGAGCATGCGCAGTGCGAATTCCGGAAAGGGCAGCTCTGGATCAGCTCCTTACTGTTCATAAATCCATTCACAGTTCACAATAACAATTTGGCATTTCTGCTCATCATGGGCCATATTTACAACTAAGAGTTAGTTAGGTGTGGACAGATATGCACCTAACTCACCCATCCTGCCCCTAACCCGCCCCCCTCCCCGTTTTTAGGTACCTTAAGGCACTTCTGAGTGCCATAGGGCTACCTTATCTTATCTTCTCAAGAAGGAAACTACACATGGACAATGCCTCTCCTGCCTCCCTCCACCCTCCCAGGCTAATCTAAATCCCCCCTCCCACTTCTACCTCAACACTCCCCGAGGTGGCTTAAGGCCGCCTCTTTCTAATTAAACTACTCCGTGCGGTCTTTAAAGACCTAACTGGTACGTAGATTGCGTAAATTACCTACCACGCATGTGTATTAGGTCATTTTGCAAAACTCCGCACCTGTGAATAAAGTCTCATATGAGGCTTGGTATGATATTACATTTTACATTTTGCATTTTATTTATCTTTACATGTAAGCGGGTACATTTATTGTATGTGTTAGGGTTGATTTTGACAGTTACACTTAAGAGACATTTTGTAAAAAGGAAAACCTGGTGTTTTTGGCTGGAAGTTCTCCACATGTCAGTTCTACCATTAAGAAAGTTGCCCTTTTAAATACACACAAAATGGAAGTTGCCCAGCTCAATTTATAGGTAAATGCAAACAGGTGCATGAAATGCCGGGGGGTAATCTGCTAGCAAATTGATTGAGCAACTTCCATTCTGTGTTTGTACTGTTTGGGAGCTTGTCTGGGAGCAGCAGCTTGTCTGGGAGCAGCAGCTGAGAGGGGGTGTTGTTCCACAGCAGCCATTTTGGAGACTTTAAGGAGTGTCTCCTGAGGTAATTTTGGCTCCCAACTTAAAAACATATATATATGTGACCCAACATTGGGACTCTCATTGTTAGAGTTAGGACCACCATAAGCAGAAAGGCCTTGACGGTGGCTGGTGGCTTATCATATATTTGCAAATATGTGTAACGAACATTTCTGCATTTGCTTTTATATATAGAATGATATAGTCTATTACTGGTTAATGACAGTATTGCTGGGGCATTTATTTTTAAATACAGCCAGAAAAATTGGATGGAAATTGCAGGTAATTGCCTTTTTTTTTCTCATCACCTAAATGTAAAAGTACAATGAGGACAAAGATTAAAAAGTAAAGTATTTGTAGTCAGGCTTTTATTTTGTATAAGAACAATTACTATTACGCTTGTGTCAAGGGAAAAAAGTTACCACATCAATCCTTCCGTAGGGGGTTCAAATCATATTTATGAGATTGCCAATGAATAGTTCAAAGCTGTCAGAGCATAGAGATATTCAGCATCATTATGTGTGGCAGAGCGACATATGAAATAAACCATTAGTATTCTTTGAACTTCAGCTTCTAATCAGTGAACTGAACTTAGCGGTTTCTTTTGCTTGACTGGGCCATACGAATGCTAGGTCTTTCTGCCCAGTAAATCACTTTACAGTAATATTTAAAATAAGCATGTCCCTCTTTCATCCGGCGTTTTAAATCAGGGTAAAGTCCGCTGTTTGATTCTCAAACACAACTGAGCTAACAGAGATGAATTACCAGAGTTTATATAATTTATATTACAAATTCATAGACCTGGCAGAAAGGGATTAGTACTTTTTATTTCAGGGGCAGGAGATGATCCTGTCATTACTGCTCAATATTTTTATCGTCCCTTAAACCTTTGGAAATTCCTGGGTGACAAGTTGTTGAGGACATATCAGGGCTTCACAGCTGTGGGTATTATCTGCAGCCTCCTCTTTTGCTCGCACTGTGCAGACTGCAGTCCTATCAAAACTGGATTAGCCTGTCAGTCAGGGGCTCTGATGTACATTGTATTATGATTTTTTGAAAATGTCACTGAGATCAGAGTAATTTCTTAGCTAATTGCATCTTGTCTGGTCTTAATACCTTACATTTAATGGTTTCATTACTTTCCCCGACAATCAAGCCCCAAAGATCAGTATTTCTGCATCTTGCAGAAACTGTGTTTGGAAAGCACTACTTTGCTAAACGTGGTAAGCGGGAGTCAATATGCCTGCAGACCCCTGGATGCAAACATTATGAGCAATGAAAATCTTATTTCCTAAAGTCTGTAAATCATTTTACAGTCTTATTGCCACTTCTTTTATGAGTTATATTATGGCTGTACTTTTTACAGATACTCATATTTGTTTAATCAAAAGAGGATTGAGATATTTCTTAACATTAAACAATTTTGGCTGGTAAGTGTCAACATCTGTGGACAAGCAATAAAGTTGTGTTATCACTGTTTCTGTAAAGCAGGTGTGATTTTATACAAGTACAAATAAAAGAAGTGCGAATATTACAGAGAAGTTTGCAATACTGGACAGGATCCAGACCTACGCTGATGCTAAACTTGAAGCTCCAAAGCTAGATCTCCTTGTATCCTCACTTCCATTACGGGTGGCCACTCTCCTTGTTTCTATAAAGTTAAGAGGGCAGGAACCTATCTTAAATTTTTTGCACCATCCTCACTTAAAATGAAAAAATCTGGATACAGTGTAAGGGCTTAAATCAGCCTTTACTGGATAATTTAAATCTCTCCCAACTGGCATATTAGCTGCATGCAACCCACGCTATCCTGCCCTGCCATCAGTAAGGTTTGCAGTATGGAAGTTATTGAGGATCCAGATCCATACTGGAAGACTGATATGCACGCATACGGATATGGAATGGGCTACCTTATCTAACCGTGTAATGTCCGCACAGACATGCCTCTTCCTGCCCCCCCCACACACATGCCTCTTCCTGCCCCCCCCCACCCTCCCTGGGTAATCTAAATCCCTCCCCCCCTTCTTTCTAATCACTCCTCTTTCTACTTACACTACTCTGTGCGGTCTTTAAAGACCGCACAGAGGTAATCTACATAACTGGTACGTAGATTGCGTAAATGACCTACTATGCATGCGTAGAAGGTCATTTCAGCAAAATACACACTTAAGAAGCATGAACTTCTTAAGTGTAGATCAAGGCCAATAACACTTAAAATATAGTTAAATTAAAATACAACATAATTTATTAGAATTATCACCACAGAGACAGTTCACACAGATAGAGCACATTTCAATTAGAATAAGATGTTGTTCGGTGCACTGACATGGTTTGTACATCACCCCAGAGCTATAAGTACATAAAGGGACAGATACTGATATTATACACAGTGCATACATGTGCATTCAACTAATAGAGATTCACAGTCATCCACATACTATGCAATTAAAGGTGGTGGTGAGGAAGGCAAGAGGACCATTATGACACTGGGACAAATGCAGTATGAAATTACACTCAATGCATAGTGTAAAAATGTTTGCACCTAACTGTGTACATGCTAATAATGGCAGTGGACCTGATCCAGCTATAATAAAGACAGCTGATTTATACATTCCACATGTGAAAATCAGCTTTCTGCTCGCATTGTGCACACATGAACTACCCACTACTATACTACATATGTCCAGCTTTAAGAAAAAAAGTGAAAAAATAACCTAAAGAAAAGATAGTAATACTGGAAAAAATTTCCTAAAAATGATTAATTACTGGGTACAGGGATAAGTGTTGTCCACAAAATCACTACATGAAATGTTCCATTTTCTTTATAGTTCTAATATTACTTTAGCTGTAGAGATACACCATAGCTTAGATCTTAAGTTATCATTTTTTCAGTCTGATGGCAAAAGCATATTAGCTAATAAATGCATGTGCCACAGACAACTAAAACCTCCCCCCAAAAATAAAAGTATTGCGGTGGTACTTGGAATGCTATAATCCTTACTAAATAGACCCCAGCAATGTTAGTGTTGACAGTAGTGACATTTGTATGGTTACAACATCTGTTTTTGCCAGAGATAGGGTTTATCACCCATCAATAAATGGACAGCATTGTTTTGCATAATTTGTATAGTTTAATCTGTAAAAATGGCAACCCTCAGTAATGACTAAACACAGAAAGTGTGCCATAGAACACATTTTATTACTTTTTGTTCCATCATTTAATTAAATATAGTTAACTTGTTATTACTTTTACCACTTGTCGACCTTTATTTTACTGATCAATGGACTGTAAGGAGAGGAAAGGGTTAGTTATTCTTGTTTAAAATAAGTCAAAGAAACCCTTTATTCCTTTAATAATGAAGGACAATATTTAAGGCATCGCTACATTTCAGGGAAATTAAATACCGTTTGTTTAGACTCATATCTCTCCCAGTGGCTTTAGTTATTCATACTGTAATGGTTGAAATTGTTTCCCTAATCCCAAACGCATACCTTATGCTTAATACAGTATTATTTCTCTCTCCATGTCTTGTGTTATGGAAATAGATTAAAACAGATATTAACCTTTAAGGAACTGTCAGTCATTCTCTCAGAGCTCCTATCTTGTGCTTTCCTGTCTCATGAGACCCTAAGATCGACATGAAAATATTTGTGTTTCGATATTACCCATTTATCCAGGAGAGATTCATTTTAGATGAACACCGTGTTCCTCTATGCAAGAGGTTTTCTAACGCCTTGTGAATAGTGTATATTCTGTGCAGGAATCAATGTAGCTGTGCGGTTATCTTGTAGTTCAAAAACTCCAGGGATATACCAAATCTAAAGAAGAGCATGAGGTACACAGTTCTAAAATACTCTGAGTTCTATAATGAAATATATTATCTGACAATACAGTAGATTACAAACTATAGGTAGCATAGTCTTGTAATGAGTATAATTCATAGATATCTGATGTATTTCTTTATTAACCTTCATTATTTATATCTGCAATCTTTTTTATTTATTAAAAACTAGACTTATCCAGTGCTACAAATTGGTCAGAATTATTGCTCTTTATGATGATACAGGGGTTGGATAGCAACATTAACTTGCCCCTCCTCCGGTTCTGTGCCATTGCTACACATACTTTTATAAAGTGAATGACTATCAGCACTTTAATTGGTTGATAGCTCCAGCAAACCTCCAAACACTTCCGGATAGGAGGAGGGCCTCACTGATTGTGTGTAATTAACAATTACAGTGGACAGGTAGCATCTTCCTATGCCTGGATTTCTGGGTGCAATTTGCCTCCAGATGATGACGTGATGCTCTCTCTGACTCTGCTTGCTGTGGGAAACCTCTATCTAATCTATAATTAATATATGTGAGCCACTAAGGTTGCAATCAATTTCTGAGAATCCTGTTTTAAAGTAAAGTGTGCAATTGCAATTAATCACTCTGGATGTATCTCATTGTCAGTCTCCAAACAGTGTCTACAGTCAGAGGCGGAACTAGTGAGTTGTGGGCCCAGGTGCAGTGGAGAGCTTTGGTGGTGCAGTGATGATGGCTGTGGGCTCTTGTATCAGCATGGACTCCGGTACCGTTGCACCTGTTGCACCAATGGTAGTTCCGTCCCTATCTACAGTGAAGAGGTGTACAACTAATTGTCAATTAGCAACCAATTAAGGTGCTGTGAGAGCGGACACGGAGAGTGTCGGGCGCCCGTTCCGGCGGCAGCTGGAAGCAGAGAGACCGCAGCTTCAGGGAGAATGGGACGCGGTGGACCAATCAGGCTCCACCGCGTCACCACAGACGGCAGGGGTGATGGATGGCGCGGCGGACCAATCAGGGTCCGCTACGTCACAAGCTCCGCCCCCTAAACGGCGGAAAGCGGGAAGGAGCGCAACATGGGACAAGGAGGGAAGCAGGAGAGGTGAGAGAGAGAGAGTACCACGTGGCAAGCAGGGGTGAGTACAGTTAAAAGAGCTTTTGGTGATAGCACCCTGGGACCAGGGGAGAGACAATACCACTGGACCACCAGGGTGTGAGTGTAGTGAGTGTGAGTGTAGTGAGTGTGAGAGTAGTGAGTGTGAGTATAGTGAGTGTAGTGAGTGCAGCGAGGGCAGTGTGTGTAGTGGGAGCAGGGTGTGTATGAGAAGAGACTGGGAGTGTGTGTGAGCTAAAGACAGGGTTAGGGAAGGATAGGTGGTATTTACTGGGTCAGAGCCCTAGGGGTCCCTTTCTACATCGGGTTCCCTAACCTTACTAAATATCTCTCTACCGTGTTGCCGTGAATTGGGGCATAGGAATAAATACGGGTTAAGGGCACCTACCCAACGTAATAACCCCCCCTTGAGATAGCTGGTGAACGAAGCCAGTGCTGGAAATCCGGCAGGCGTAACAAAAGAACCCGTGAACTGTGGTAATCCCTGGTCCGCACCAACGGACGGCGTTGACCGCCAGAGAGAGCGTGACACCCGGCCAGACAAGTGTGCCTTTGAGATACGGCAGTAGCCGGGGAAGTCGAATCCGAGCCGGAGTTGTTGTGTTTCCCGGCCATCTCTCTCTGAGATAGCAGTCCGCCCCGCTATATTGCAGTACCCGGCGAGAAGTGAACTGTCTCCGTCAGACAGCGCCTGAGGCATTATCACTGCATAGTTTTTGGGTATCCGGGTTAACGACTGGCATTCTGAATTTACGCAGTATTCCTACGGGGTAAAAAAAGCCTCCACAGATTCTTCCGGTCACAAAGTCCGTTTTTTTCCTATGTTTGCTGTTGGTTGGGTCTCTAAGACCGGGTTCCTGTGTGTGTTGTGTAAGAGGGTCCTCTAACCGTTGGTTAAATCCCAGATTGTAGTAGGTAAGCGGTGGAGAATCGGAACCAGTGGTGTACGGTGTGCCTTTCCCCTGGGACGGCGGGATCGAGGTGGTGCCGTGGAGGGTCCGGGGCAACGAAGGTGAGGAAAACGTGCATGTGTGTTTGTTTGGGGTTTGGGGCCAGACAGTGGTGGATTGGGTACCTACGTAGCCACGGTGAGGTATATCCGGAAGTAGGCTTAGACACTACTGGGAGCATCCGCGGTTCAGATTTCCCCTGCTAACAGAGATTTCAAGTTTTTTCAGACTGCTGTCTCTAGAAAAAGCCCGGAGGCGTGGACTGGCGAGTCGGTCCCGATCCACCGTGTGACGAGCGGATCAGAAGGTCGGACGGATCTCCAGCGAGTCTTCTTCCCGGTCAGAGAAGGATCCAATCCAGGGAACGTGGTGGCAAGTGCGGCATATCGGTGAGTGCCCGCGAGGCAACGTTTTCTTGTAACCTTTACAGTGCCAATGCTGTTCACTTAAATCTCTTAAGCTTTGGCCAATGGTATGCTAAATGAAAGTATTTTGCTCGCGTGTTGAGCCCAGATATTGTATCCACAAGTGCCGTCAGATATCAGGCCAATAGTGTAGTCATCTGCCATGACTTCTTATCCTAGATTCCTGGCAAATACAACCAAGGAAGTTGGGCACAATGATAAGTGTACCTACAGCAAACACACCAGAACCGAAGCCAGGATGATTCACACTGAAGTCGATGGAAGAAGAGGACGCAGTACACATTGGACAAGTGGTGTCACAAGGGTAGGTGTCACCCAGTGTGCAAACACTTTAGTAATGTTTTTTTGTATTGTTACTCGGAAATGCCCCAGTCAACCAATTATCTCCCTTGTATGTCTCCAGCTATCATTTCATCCCCCTTCTATGTCCCAGCTATCCTGCCAGCCTCCTTGTATGTCACAGCCATTCCATCAACTCCAATGCATGGTCTGTATTCACTCTTAAGAAACAGCTGCTTCTTAAATACGGCCTTTTCTGAAATGACCTACTACGCATACATAGTCAATCTATGTACCATTTAAGAAGGAGAATACAAAGAGGAAGTTAGAGAAACCCTAGGACACTCTTAAGGGTTCTTTAAAAAGTGGCAGGTGGCAGGGAGGGAACTTGTACATACATGCTTATCTGCACCTTCTTAAAGTTTTCCTAAGTGTGAATATAGTCCTATATCTCCAGCCATCATTTGAATGTCTCCAGTCTTCATTGCAGCCTTCCCCTTGTGTCCCAGCCATCATTATAGCAGCCCCTTGTATGTTCCAGCCATTACTGCAGCCCCCTTGTATGAACCAGCCAGCATTGCAGCCCCCCTTGTATGTCTCCAGTCAGCATTGCAGCCCTACTTATTTGTCTCTAACCTTCACTGCAGTCCTTTTGTATGTCACAACCTCAGCCCCCTTTGTATGTTTTCAGTCATCATTGTAGCCCCCATTGTATATTTTCAGTCATCATTGTAGCCCCCTTGTATGTCACAACCATTACTGTAGCTCTGTTATATGTCACACCCATCATTGCAGGCCCTCCTTGTATGTTTCCAGTCATTATTGTAGCCCCCAATTGTATGTCCCAGCTATCATTGCAGCCCTATTGTATGCCCCAATTAGCATTGCAGTCCCCTTGTATGTCACAGACATCATTGTAGCCCCCTTGTATTTCCCAACCATCACTGCAGCCCCCTTTGTATGTTACAACCATTATTGCAGCCCCTTTGAATGTTTCCAGCCATCATTGTAGCCCCCACTTGTATTTTTCACCAATAATTACAGCCCACTTACATAACTTGTGATGAAACGAGGGGGACATACAATACGACAGACACCTGCACCTCATTTCATACAAGGACATTGTACTTTTTATCCCTGGTCTAAGTTAGTGTGTGTTTAGTGTTTGCTGTGATTTGTTATGTTATCAAATGGCAGACTCTGCCATTGTCTACCCACAGAATGCAGGTGAGGGTCTGCATCTCACCCTGCCCCCATCTCCCTCCTCTCTACAGGAGCTCTGATCAGCTGTAAGACAAATTTGGTCCAAAAGCTTGGAAGGGGTTAAGTTTGGGAGTGGCTGCTCCTTATCTCGTATTTACATAAGGCCAAGGGTTATGAACCTCAAAGACCCTTCACTAGCCCTGAGCTAGACATGGTGGTGCCAAAACAGCAGGGGGGGGGGGCACCATGCAGCGACCCTGGACTCTCTGGTCACCTGTGAAAGGTGAGCAGCCAATCACAGGTAACCCCACCTCAGGGACGTCCTGGGGAGGGCCATCCTGAGTGTGGGAAAAGGGGGTTTAACAAAAGGACCCTGGATGGGGGAGACTGGGTGAATACTGAGCCAGGCTGGTGTTGAGGTAAGACCAGAGGACTTCCACAGACTTCCCTCCCTGGGGAGAGGCTCGCTGGTGCTGTAGGATTTGGGGAGCCTGAGACGCAGCACCCCACCATGCTGGTGGAGAGCACTGGCCGAGCGGCCGGGACCCTCAAGACGTTTATCCGGGTTACAGGCTGCATCTTCATTGTGACTACCCGGATATTTGGACTTTGGGAAGAGACTCTGACTAGGCATTGTGGTGCCGTCAGAGGGGAGTATTTGTGGCCTTGGGGACAGTTGCTGAGAGTCAGGTGATGAAGCTGTTTAGACTGGTGGGGGGAACGGGACAGGTACTGTGGTTACTGCCTGGCATTGATTTCTGTGTATGGGTAGGATTTAGTGTTGTGTTTGTGTTTTTATAATAAAGTACTGTTGTGTTTTTATAACTGCGTTTGCCTGAATGATTAGAAGAATCCTAGGGGATACCCAGTAGGTGTTTCTGGCATTGTAATTGGGCCAGGTGAAAGTGGTATCGTCACATAACTGTTCTGTCAAGCCTGTGATGCCACTACACTAGAACTGCCCTTACACCTATTTTTTTCCACCTAATTTATGATTTAGCTTCTCCATAGCAAGCAGAGTCAGACTGAGCACTGGACCGTCCTCGGCGGGCAAATATTTCATCCAGAAATCCGGTTACATTTATCAATTGTGGGGATGGGTGGACCCATTCCCACGATTGATAAATGTGACTGGATTTCTGGTCCTCAGACAGCTCTTTTTATTCTATGGTTGGGAATCCACTAATCTACATAGAGTGTGCAGCCCCGCAAAGCTCTGGAGGCAACAACTCAGGGGGCAGATTTTTCCCTATTCCCCAGCCCAGCCTGTTCCTGTCTATATAGTTCTCAACTGTAATATTTTTATACCTACAGCATCACCAAGCTTTGACATAGTTGCAGACATCACTGGAAAAGACATGGTTGCAAACTTCACTGGAAAAGAAGCCAATAAAGGATCACCAGAGATAGCCAATGTCACTTACTTTTTTTTCCAACAAAGTGAAGTTACATTGTGAAGGAATCACAGTAAGCATATAATGTAAGGTATATTGTAATAATATAGTACAATAGTAGTACAACTGCAAAATATGCATAGGAAAGTTGAACTACCCCAGAAAGAGATGAAGGGGAAGGTGAGAGGAGATTGTCATCCAAACAAAAGAGCAGACATAAGGCACAAATCTATACAGTAGAAATAGGATATATACTGTATGTGTGATACACCATGTGACAATAAAAAATTTTAAGTAATAGAAAATTCAGTATGAGTGTCTAGGGAGCACAGAGAGTAGCAACTAAACCCCCTTGCTATCAGGGTTTCAGGTAAGGAGAAACGCATAGGTCTTGTTATTCAGATAGCTGACATTTTCTCAGTAGAGGCCATGTGCTAAACTTTTTCAGTGAGTGGGCAGAGAAAGGCAGATTAAGGTTCCTCCAATAGCTAGTGACAAAACAACAGCCTGAGTCAAGAATTTAAATCGCCAACCTTTCTCAATATATGTTCAGGCCCCATATGGACAGGCACAAGAGAAAGGATTTGGGGCACTTTTGGATTGGCACTTGTTAGACCTGATAGAGGAGTGTTAACACTTGGGCCTAAAATGGCAAAATTTGTTGAAAACTCATCAACCTCTGCTAATATCTTGTATCTTTCATGACTTGCAACGAGGATGTCGATTTGCTGAATATTTTTTTTTTGTTTCTAAGGGAGCTGATCACCCAGGAGAAAATAAATGAGAGATTTATTTCAGATTTATTCCTTGGGTCATTCCTAGGAGGTAAATACCTTTGACTGGACTAGTGTACTATTTATAGGGAACTAATTATACTTATAATGAAATATACATAACATACTTAGTTTTTTTCATCCTTTATGTCTTTACTTATTTATTGCACATATTTAATCAATACTTTAATTGCATAAGAGCCTAAAGCCTAGGCTGCTGCTGCTTTATTTTAATTCCTACAGATAAAGAGATATTAATATAAATTTTACATGTAAGGTAAAACAAAACAAAATGAAAATGATCTGAAAAGTTTGATCGTGGAACCAACTTTTGGCATGTATGTGATTTGTAACTTTATATGTGTATGTGTATGTCTATGGTATGACATCATATGTAAGGTAAGTATTAATTTCACACGAGCTGGCATGTATAAGTTTAGTATGTGTTACTTACAATAGGGTACTGGATAGCTGATGGAACTCACAATCATTAAATGCCTGTCAGATAGCCAAAGTGTTAAAGGCCATGCTCCGATTTAAAGATTTGCAGCTAACCTAATACCGTTTTCTAAAACGATTTAATTTTGCCCCTCTATGATTAAAAGGCTATAATCCTGCTGGTTAAATGCAGTATGAGACACATACAGTAATGGGCTCGCTTATTTTGGAGCATTTAATAACACTTATAGACAGTTATGTGATAAAGAAAAGTTACGACTCACTCATTCCTGTACCGCTATTAAAATGACTGCATCTCAAGCGTTTAAAACCACTGGAATAAAGTTGTAAGGGGGGAGAGATATGATTTATGTTGGCAGAATTTCGCTTGGCCTTTGGTCCTTTCACTTTTGCAATGATATAATTAGATTTTTTAAAGACCATTTTAAAAGCATTATTAGCATTTTTCTACAGAGGAGATAGAATGGCTGTTTTGTGGATTATTTAATTTTAAAAGCCATAATAATACCTGACTGAGGCCTGTGAATTTCTTCATACATTATTAAGAAAAGGATTTTTTATGTGTGTTAAATTTATAACGAGGTAATTGTGCTTTAGGACGATAAAGGGGGTTTATGTTCAAATTACTTCTGAAGGTTCACTAATGTTTTGAATGGACATTATAACAATATCCAAGAATCTCCATTTCTAATTGTGAAGAAAATTTATACAAACATTGAAATATCTGAAAATCACTTTTTTTTGAAGATAAAGAGTTCTTAATATTTGTTTTGTTATCATATGAACTAGGTCACTGCATTCTTAAATAAAGTAAGAATGATTATTAGATAAATAATGACAGGTTCAGTAGTTTTTAAATAAAGATTTATTTTAAACTTTCCTAGAATCAAATAGATGGTTGTTTATAATTTTACCTGAATTCATGGTACTGAAAAGCAAAATGGAATAAAATATTATTACTGGTGGAGTCAATTGTTATAAGCTGTTGTTGATGAAATTACAACAGATGACAGATGAGGCTTAATGGTCCCTGCGCTCTAATTTTAGTTACAGTCGGGTGGGAATTTGGAAACACTATTTTGGTAGCTTGAAATATTTTAATGTTGGTTTAAAAACAGCAGAAAGCAGGACTAGTTCAGGGAACTATTTTGTTAACAGATGAAAAAAGGGTTTTGTAACATATGTGTCCTGCTAACAGATAATATTATGATTCATTTCCTTTCAAACCATCTGTGGAGTGAAGGGCCGTATACCACAAACTGTCTCCATGGTCAGAATTTCCCGTACCTCTATGTGGTTTGCACGCTCAGGTGAAGAATCAGTCTTGGAAGCATCTAAACAATTCCATAGGTCATTGCTGAAACAATACCACTGGAAGTAACAACCTGACCCACTGAGTTTAGCCAATCTTTTGTAGACAGTATCAAATCGGAACAGTCACGGTATCCGGAAAAGGCGTTTTTTGTTCACAACAGTTAATTTTAGTCTCTTTCCTTCATTTGTGTATTTTAAAGTACAAATAACTATAATAACTAGAATGTTTTTATTATCAATGGAACTGAGTATTCGGTTTGACTGTATTGTGATGAAAGTTGATGATTGAATAATGGGAAGACATCCAATCACCTGATTTGCAAGATCCTGAACATTTGTTTAAAAGTTGTATTAGGCATTAAATAACGATAATATTCCTCAGAATAAATGACAGGCCGCATAAATGTTGTGCATGGTCTTAAATATATTTTAAAAATACCTCTGAGCAAATTATTTGCAAGGAACCACTGGATTCATGTCTATAAAGCATGTGTCTAACAAAATTACTGTTGTTGCTTTAACAATTGTAGAAACATTAGCATTTTAGAGTTTTTGTATGTGCAACACAACTAAACTACACTGTATGGGCCAGATCCTGAACTACATATGACATAGGACTTCTGCCTCGGAACATAAGCGTGCGCCAGATGATATGACAGCATAACTACTTACGTACGTAACTAAGTCTAGTAAGTACGCAGAAGGGGCTGACCCTTCATTTACGGTGACCATATCCCCGCCATAAAGGCAGGGATAGCCTTTTAAATAAGGGGATGGGAAAGCCTCGCTACAACTAGGTCAGTGTACGTATGGACGCAGACCTAGTCGTAAAAGCTAAGGTAGCTATCTGGACACGTAAGTGTCCAGATTTACTACCGACAGCTGGAATTGCAGGGGATGTGCACTCCCCGCTAAGGCTGCTTAACTATGGATCACTGCACACACATAAAGCATGTGGGGGTCTGGATCTGGTCCTATATCCCCTATGAAGAGTTGCAAGAGTCAAAAGATCTGACTGCCTACTGTGTGTACCTGGTGTACACATGAGGTTTTACTTGAGGTGAGTGTGTAAGAATTAATATAGGTTTTAGAACATGGTATATGCTTTTGAGGGGAGTGTACTACCCTTGCACACACAGACTTTTGAATTGCACTCATGTAAGTCCATTCCATATGAATGAACTTAAGTGTGTGCGATTATTATTAATACAGGATCTGGTCCTTTCTCTTAAGAGGGCGTCTGCTTAAAGCACAGTGATTCTTAGCTCCTTGCAGGCAGAGTTGTATAAACACTGTTGCCTCACTTAGCAACACTTGTAGCCACACAAGTAGCCCTGACTTGCGTAGCTGCAGTCCCCATAGGATCCCCCCCCTCTATCACCATAACCATTGGTAATTCCTCTGTCTTCTCTTCAACTCAAGTTCGATGCCTAGGTGTCATCCTTGACTCCTCATTTTCCTTTATAGCGCACATCCATGCCCTCTCTCATTCTTACCGTTTCCACCCATGCAACATTGCACGCATCCATCCCTTCCTCACTAATGAAGCAACTAAAACCCTCATTCACTCTCTAGTCATATCACGCCTCGACTACAGTAACCTTCTCCGCGTTGGTCTCCCCTTCACCCGTCTTGCCCCCTTCAATCTATACTCCATGCTGCTTCCAGGCTTACCTTCCTCTCATGCCGCTCTACCTCGGCCTCTCCTTTATGTCAAACCCTCCACTGACCTGTTCGCTTTAGATGTCTCTTTAAACTCATTATCCTCACCTTTAAGGCCATCTCCTCATCCACTGCTCACTATCCTCTCTTCCCTCATCCTCATGCACACCCCTTCCCGCTCTCTCTGTTCTGCTAACCACTGCTATCTGACCTCCCTACTGATCATCACATTTTACGTCTGTGTCCAGGGCTTCTCCCGTGCTGCACCTCTGCACTGGAATGACCTCCCTTCTTTAGTTAGACTCTACCTCGCATTATAGGTCTTCAAGGGCTCACTCAAAACACACCTGTTCAGGCTAGCTTACCCCTCCTCCACTTACCATCCTCACAGTATCCTACATCTATTCCTTCTTCTCCTTCCTTCCCACTCTCCTCTGCTCACACCAGCAGTCGACTTCCTTCCCCCTCCTTATGTCTTCTGTTCATCCCTCCCACTTAGTGTGTTAGCTCACATGAGCAGGTCCCTCCATCCTAGTGTTGTTCCGTCCTCCACCACTCCAACCTCACTTCATACCCTCTTGTCCCCCTCTGCTACCCTTTTACTCCAGCTCCACTAGGTGGCTCTCTCTCAACCTCTCACTGCGCTCTATCCCCTCCTTCCTGATCTTCCAAGCTTGACACCTTGCATTTTAGTTTGTTGTCTGAGCTTGCTTCACTTTATTGTATTTTTGGGATATTTTTATATTTATATTGTTATTTATATTTTATTATGTACTATGTATGTCTGTATGTCTGTGTTGACATGACATGACCGTGTCATTTACAGACAGTTTGAAACAGACTTTGAGCAAAGGATGCGGCTGCATCATTTAGCAGCTGTTTCGACTGCTACATTTAGCTAATTATGTAGTCGCACAAGTAGTCATGAGTTCAAGCTGCTTGAGCTGTCACATCGGTTGCTAAGTGCAGAGCCGCCCCTAGAGGGTTTGAACCCAGACCCCCCCCCACCAGCTTCACATTTAGAGTTTCGGCTGCCTGCTAAACTATATTAGTATTGTGCAGTGTCTCTGTAGATGCTATCGGGGAAGAATAGCAGAGGAGGTTAACCAGAACCACTATACTTGCCGCTACTACTCCCTGGTAACATCTATAGAGCTGGCACACGCTACTAATATAGTGTAGCAGGCAGTTATAAACAGCTAAACAGCCACAGTCTACTTGCGCAAAGCAGCAATCAAACTGCAAATGTGCCGGTTGCTGGATGGGGGGGTCCCAAGGAAGCTTTGTCCTGGGCACCCCCAATCATAGGGGCAGCCCTGGCTAAGTGATGTGGCTTACGTCTTTTGCAGAAAGTCTGTCAGGAGTAGATGTGTTGGCATCACCCAGGTCAAGGAAAATGCTTTGCTTTTGTTGTTTCCCACATATGCTGCTATTCCCTACCCTGGTAAAGGATAGATGATTACATGCAGAGCAGAGAGAGACCCAGCAGTGTGTTCTATTCTACACAACTAAAATAATGTAATGCAACGTGTAAATGTGTCATAACCCTCTTTGGAGCAAATGCTTATGGCATTTAACTAAGTCATTCATTGATGTAACTATTCGATGTTTGTATATATGTATCCTTAACTACTGTGTGTTTTTAATGGATTATTAAAGTGTATGTATTGTCTAATCCTGTTGTTATGCTAGCAATTACTAAGTACAAGGGTTGTGTACCTCATAATGGCCCGTATTCAGAGTACCGCACGTATAACATATATGTCCAGTGTTTAGCGATATTTACTACTGCGCATGCGTAGTAATTTGTTTTACATAATCTACGTATCTTTTTCTAAAAGACCGCATATACGCAATCTACGTAAGAAACAGATACGTAGATTACTTAAAAAAAATTATTACGCATGCACAGTAGTAAAAATCGCTAAACACCGGACGTATATGTTATACGTCCGGTACTCTGAATACTGGTCAAGTAGCCTGCTTTTTTTCTACATCTTCTATGGACATAAACAACGAAGGTTGGAATCAATCTATGGATGTAACAACTGGATTGCTTGGACCACTACATTTCCTTCCCTTTGGATAGACAACTAGCATGCATTTGCTGCAGATAACAGAGACAAGAGGCTGGATCCAGACTTTGTTAAGTGCACGAACTTAGTTACTCCTGGGCTAAACCATGTTGATTTCAGGGGAGTCATATTTTATCTGTTGCAAACAGTATTAGTGTTCAGAGGTGGTTTCCTAACCCAAGTCTAAAAAACAATGTGCTAGTAAAGCTGGTCAGTATCCGTGTGCAGTAAGTAATTTAAAGATATATCCCTGCATGCAAAGAATACAATTAACTTGGCTCCCCCTGAAATCAACATGGTTTAGCCCTTGAGTAACTAAGTTCATGCACTTAACAAGGTCTGGATCCAGCACAAGGTACCTAGATGAGTGACTTTCTTTCCTTGACTAATGGTGGTGTGACAGATACCTTTTGTTGGCCTTTTGAACTGGTATGTCAATGCGATTTTGGAGATGCAGTGTTAGCTGCTTTTCTTTACTTTAAACATCAACAATGTCATCCTCTTGGCTTTGTTCTGCATCAACACAATCTTTATTGTCTATATCCTCTTTATTAGAACATCTTAACTCATCACCTGCTAGCTGAGTCATATCACCAATTTCCAAAGTAGTAGCCATAATGAAGACACTGGCAGTGCTCAAATGGTTCCTGAGATCATGAAGCAGGCTTTATGTATGATGCAAAACACGTGAGATCTGCATTTTGGCACCAGGAAATGTGTCTGACTCAAATCCCTGAAATTCAGTTTTGGTGGATTCATCCAAATTCATACTGCTCACCTCTACTCAGAACTTCAAAACTGTGTATGCACTTCCACTGTACACCAGATCAGCCTGTAACTGTTACTTCCAAATATGCAGTACATAAAAACTCCAAAATTTGCAGCAAATGTCTGAGTATCACATGAATTTACACATATGCATATACAGATATATTGTTCTGCTTTAGACAGATAAAATTGTCCATATGTACTCTCCACTCTGCATGGCTCTGTAGGACAATGACATGTAATGCACTTAGAGAGTTTCCAAAAAGTGAGCACACATCTTATTTAAAAGCATTTCTGCTAGAATAAGGATCATTTGCATGCCAAAGGCACTTTAAAATGTGACATATTTAGCACTGTATTATTTAAAATGAAGGCTGCGCAGAGAGGGAGAATTTTAAAATCTATAAAACGACATCCTGTGGTGCAGCTTGCAGCACCCCCATGAAATATCCCTGCTACTGTGATTATTAGAATAATAGACTTGTACATAACTTTTTGCTAAATTAAAGGTATGACATTTGGTTTCGTTGAGCCTTGTAAATTGCACTTTAGAACATGAAAGACCAGGCTGATGTATGAATATGTTCCCTTAAGCAACAGAACAGATTTTTAAAGAAGGGCTTAATGTTTCATTTATTAAAGCGACACATCAAACGCAAATCAAGGAAGATTTAGTAAGGAGTTTGATCCGCTATATTGTGATTAAATACTGGCGAGAAGCTCAGTAACACAGTCTAGCCTTTTCTTTTTTATTTTAGTAGTTTATGTGCAATATCTAAAACCTACTTTAGTACTTAACATTATTTTGTACAAGTTTAATTTCCCATGGTGCACCATGGTCATTATCTGCTTTTCTGACTGCATTTTGTCCGATAAATGTTCCATGCCAGAATATTTACATTGAGCCATGGCCATTTCTAAGCTAGCCACTGAATTGCACACATTACTAAAGGATACAAACAACCCACCTATTTTTTTCTTAAAATCAGCAATAATAATACAACTTTCATGAGTTATACTATACAACATTATTCTCATATACCTATACATTTATATGCTGATTTGCTACTGTCCACATTTAAATATTCAAGTAAATGCACTTGCATACAGGATAGGTGGGATGCAGATATACTCAAATAGCTGTTGATTAAACTAATGTAAAAAATAATCCCCATTAGTATCAGATTGGATAAAATTGAACTCAAGCCCCCCCCCCAAAAAAAATACCACTTCCCTCAAGACAACCAGTCCTGTGTTGAATAGCATGACATCACTCCCTGGTATACTTATAGAGGGACCAGTGGTGGGCCTACATTTTTGGTGACCTGAAGCTTGAACTGTTATGGGGGCCCCTTCACAACCAGCAACAATAGGGTAACATCCTACAAGTTCCAGACGGCCTTGTTGCCTTTGCAAGGATCTTGAGGCCCAAATGGCAGAGAACAGGGTGGTGGGTTAAAGACCTTGAAAATGGGCCATACATTGAAGCCTTCCAACTAGCAATGAGGGACCGGATTCAGAGTTCCGAGCATTTGCGATGCGGAATCGCACATGCTCATTTGAATACGTGCTATTCAAGGATGCACTCCCGTGCATCCTATAGCACACTCTGAATAGCACGGAGCCTTAGTGGCTCCGACTTTTTTTTTTTAAGTAAAAAAAAAAAACATTCCCTCCCCGGACGCCCCGCCGCCGCGCCGCCGCAGCCCATGTGTAAAAAAATAAATAAATAAACCTCCCGTTCGACAGGGAATACTGCAGGTAGTAGAACTACAGGCACAAGCATGCCCATGAATGACAGGGCATGCTAGCGCCTGTAGAACTACTATCGGCAGCATGCCCTGTTTAAAAAACAGACCATGGCCATTTTGTCATTTTTAAAAAAAAACAACTGTGCCCACTACATAAAAATAAAAAAGCCTTTACATGTCCCCACAAATAAATACAATACATGCCACCAGTGCCCCATAATAAA
>WWET01004276.1:110255-120883 GCA_011038615.1 Limnodynastes dumerilii
TAAAAAAAAAACCCAAGCCACCAGTGCCCCATAATAAAAAAAACCCAAGCCACCAGTGCCCCATCATAACTTAAAAAAACAAGCCACCAGTGCCCTTAATCAATAAAAAAAAAAGCCACCAGTGCCCCATAATATATTAAAACCTGCCCCAATTTACTTTAAATACACTGTAAAATATCTACATATATGTCCCCTTTACAAAAAATTCAAATATAAAAAAAGTCCCCAAAATGTGTCCATAAAATAAATAAAAAGAACCTTACCTGTTCTGATGGGGGTCCCGGTCCAGTCTTCTAAGCTTTTAATCTGATGGGGTGGTCTTGGCAAAAAAAAAACCCTATTGGCCAGTCGCTTACTATGTCCTGCAAGCAGGACATCCCCGGCGCTAATGACCGGTTGGCTGGCATTAGGCTATATATATACCCTCTGCCAGAGTGGGAAATTACCAAAGTCTCACGATGGAAATTGGGATTTCCATCGTGAAAAAAGAAAAACATTAACAAAAAACAAAAAAAAAAACATTAACAAAAACAAAAAAGAAAACATTAAAAAGTTGCTTTAAGGGCCCTCTGAGATTAAAGAACCTGAAGCTTAAGCTTCATTATTTTCATAGTAGATCCAACACCGACTACTAAAATCTACTGCGGAAATAAAAATACCAGTACACTATCACATATCAAAAAAAGAAATATTTATTATCGGATTGAAACTGTAATTACTAATTATGGGAGCACAATTATTCCCACTAAACAAAAACACTTACATTTTTAAATTGAGTGACATGAATTATGATTTACCTAATTTACCTTAATTTATATTACTTATTGTAAATTTCAGTGAGTTGGTAATTGGCAGATTTAACTGTAAAACTGATCAGATTTTGTTTTGTACAATGCATCAATTACAATTAGATATTACAAACTGTTTAACACAGAATATTACCAGTTGTGTGTTATCCTGAACACATTACTGGGATGCTGTGAGCAGCACTTTATTGACAAATGAATTGGTAAAATGAGTGGCTAGGGGATTCAGAAATGGTAGGGGCTTTTACAGTCACAGCAATGTGTTCCAGACTCTGCTTGTAAAGAGCTTAATACATTGTAACAATGACATTTGTCACACTAGTTTGGAAATACAGTTCCTTTCATACAATGCTGGTGATACATTAAAGGGAAAAATAATTTGTAAACTGTTTCTCAAATACCCAAAATCCCATAACAGAGAGGGGAGGTAGGTTCGTTTATAAAGGCGAGAGCTGTGGATTTAATTTGAAGCTGATAATTTGCAACTGGAAGCTTCCATGATTAGTTGTCTCCTTAAGCCGACAGTTTTTGAGGTGGTGTGAATTACCTGCTGTGTCTATTTTTACCACCTGTTCAAGATAGAAAATGAGATGAATCCTGGCCTTCAATTAGAGTCTTCGATTAGCGCTTCCCAAAGTTTCTTTTAAGTAGGCACTTCCATAGGAGGAAATTAGTCGCTTGATAATGTTATATTATAATTGCAGTCACCTCTGTGAAAATAGCTATCTTTGCCCTCTCTGGTTGTAGTAGATGTTTGATATTGCTTCAATTATTACTTCAATAAATTGGAATGGATTCTAGAGGTTGGAAACTGAAAGATCAGATCAGGATATCTCACTTATCTACTCATTGCAAACTAAACAGATATTGCTCATTTTTAACCATTATTTTAAAAGCTGATTTGTATAATATTTGCAATGTTTTTAAGGGTTTCTATCATTATCTTAACATAATTACAGTATCTTGATAGCAATAGCTATCTGTTATCACACATATTTAATATTCTTTAGGTCATCCTTTATTGATGTTTATAGGCATTTACTATATATGCATGTATAATTTTCAATGTACTAACATATAACAATAATGTACATATTTTACTATTTATTATTATCGTTCCTTTATAATGCACACCACTCATATCTACACTTGTGATGGTTTTTATAGTTTACTGGCTTTCATACCTCGATATCGAAACTAAAACACATTCATGTGAAAAAGAACTCTGGAAAATTAAAAAAAAAAATCACATAATAGTTAAAAAAACAATCTTTGAACACCTCGAAAACTAAAAATAAGCTTCATAATCATCATCATCATAAACACATTTTTTGAATTATGCCTGCATAATTTGCTCTATTAAAGTCAGATAGAAGACCTGGAGCGAGTTAATGGGAGGAGATTATTATTTATATACTATTATTTAGTATACACAATGCTTTTGGATTGTGATTTATTATAACTTTCCTTCAGCTCTTTGAAGTCGAAATTGCAATAATCCCATTGGAGGATCCATCGTCAAAACTAGACTGTGCCTCTCAAGATCATTATGGGGTATTGGTAACCTACTTCTAGAGGTTATGAATACAGTAAACAAACACATCAATCGCAATGTAAACGCAATGAAACAATAAAAAAATTATGATTTTAATGTAAAAAAAATATGCACATTTTTTTATTATTGTATATATGAGATATTTGACAACAGCACAATGCTGCAAAGGTGATTTCCAAACATTAGCATTGCATTTACAGTCTAAACTTCTGATTTAGGGTGTAAAAAGTAGGTTGTGTAGTGTCAACCCCCTGGACTTAGATATGACCTGGGGCTGGTGCAAATGTGTTGACAAAAACCGTGCTTATTAATGTCTGCATTCAAATTTGGATCAGGTGCACTTGCTTGGGCTTACGGTACATTGAATATGTGCCTCCTCCTCTTCCCTGACAGGTTACACCACACAGAACGCAAGCTGGCACACCTTGAGCTGCATTGCATTGGGGTCTGAATAGTGATTGCGAGTGTTTTATCTCTGAGCATGCACAGTGTTATATCACACATGCGCTTTATTGCTCATAGTTAGAATTTGTCAGTGGCCACCTTAAGGATGTACGTGGTCCTGCTTTCTAGACATGTGTGCTATGTAAACATGGACAAAAGATGAACAAAGGGCTGGATCCAGACTTAAGAAGGAGCTTGAAAGTAGGAGCTTGAAAGTAGGAGAGGAAAGTTACTCCTGGGCTAAACCATGTTGATGGCAGTCATATTTCATCTGTTGCAAACAGTATTAAATTTGAGAGTTGATGTTTCCTATCCCAAGTCTAAATAACAGTGTAAAAGTAAAGCTGGTCAGTATCTGTGGGCAGTAAGCAATTCAAAGTTATATCCCTGCATGCAAAGAATACAATTAACTTGACTCACTCTGAAATCAACATGGTTTTGCCCAGGTGTAACTGGATCCAGCCCAAAGAGTTCCAGGAGAATGGTTATTGAAGATGTTGGTCTAGCGCATTAATCAGAAGTAGTAAGATGGTGCTCACGTGTTTAGAACTTCTGTCTCACAGCGCTGATTTAATGAGTTTGATTCCTTGTTTGTGTAGAGTGTTCTCTCTGTGTCTGTGTGGGTTTCCACCATGTTCTCCAGTTTCTTACCTAAAAAAACTAATAATAGGATAATTGTCTGCTGGCTAAAATGAACCCTTGACTGTGTGTATTTGTTGCAGAATTTAGACTGTAAGCTCCAAAGGAGCAGAAACTGATGTAAATTACAAAAATATTCTCTGTACAGTGCTGCGGAGTTGGTGGTACTATTCATAAAATAATAATAATAAAAAAAAAATAATAATAATAAAAATATCAACCTATATATTCTCTGTACGGTATTGCGGAATTGGTGGTACTAGTTATATATTAATAATAATAATAATAATAATAATAATCTACCTATATATTCTGTGGAAGAGATATTGTTTTGTAATGTCAAGATTTCCATTAAACAATTCAGTTCATCAAAAAAAGATTTGAGTTTAATTACTAAGTATCTGAAGCATGAAAGGTTGAAAAGCCAACAGATAACATTTATTTAAATTAAAATGTCAAATAAATGTATTGTTGCTTTTAAGCACTATTTTAACATCTGTTGCTTTTTTCCCATTTGTTTCATGCAATACCACTCTTTATAGTCTATGTAGTGTACACATCTGTCAAGTCTGAGCAAGTGCAAGATTTAGTTCAAAAGGGTTAGTTTCTTAATAATAACTGACTATCTTTATTTTCTAAACAACGCCCCACATGTTTTCACCTGTGTTTTAGTATTAATAAACATGTTGTGTGCAAGTATTAGAGCCAAATCCATTCTTGCATTTGCATTTAATGAATAAAAGGCAGACATTGAGTAAAAGAAGTAAGAACAATACAATAACTGACCATTACAAAATAAAGCTGGAAGTAAAAAAAAAAATCATGGATCAAATTACAAGCGGTACTTTATGCACTATATTAAAAAATTGTTTGACACAAAACCCAAAAATGCAACAAATTTGCACCTTGGTAAAATGACTGCAGGAAGAAGCAAATTTAAAGTACAAATAAATGAAAGTGGACGGTTTAAGTCCTAGTTTTACACTAAATATTATTAATATAGTAATTGTGATCTATATGTGGCATAAATTGGTGTTTCAGTGCATGATATATATATTTTCACACCTCATATTGTACATTTTTTTTCCAGGAGCAAATCCTTTCATAATTCTGAAGGATCCAATCTTTGTGTTAATGAATAATCCACATGTGTTCTTTCATACACCTGCTTACTATCATTGATGACATTCATTGATGGACAGGAGAGGCATAACCACCTAGGTATACTGATCCTTCTGACACATACAGTACAGTATATAAAAGGATAAATAGGTAATTATTTAATGCTATTCAATAATAAAAGAAGGCTCATTTCAAGAAAAACTATCATCACAAATATTTGCTGAAAAGAATAAAGTTCCATGATATATAGTATAAATTTAACAATTCTTTTATTTAATTTATAAATACTGGGATAACCTTGATTTTGGGATTATATTTAATGAATATTCTTATCCGTTTTCTGGAAACAACTCATTAAATACATATGGTGGGCTTTCCCAGGGATTGCAGAGATAACTTTAATGCACCCATTACTCATTCTAAGCTTATGAATCTCTAGTAAAGTCAATATAAATTAGAAATACACTATATATTAGGTTACAATTCATCAGTCCTATTTTCCTATGCATTATGCCATGGTACAATTGTTTGCTTTCTTCACTCACAAATGGAAAGAAAAATGACAGACAATTGTGAATTTCCCACCCCAACCCCCCTTCAGACACATCTACTCCTGTGTTTTACACAATTAATTACATCAATGCCATGTAAATATAGCACTCTCCTTTCCAACTCCTCCTCCTATCCACAACTGCAGAAATTGCTGGCATATCCTGGGGATATTATGGAAATTTTATTAATGGTCTGGCTTTTTCATAGCTATTTAATTTCACTTTAGAACAATAACCTCTTGTAATTTGCATACTTAAGAAGGGAGGAGGATAAGACAAGATTTGAGTCTGAAAATTGAAATTTAACCCATTGAATGCTAGAGCTGTTGGCCACAAAAACAATCAGAATATTTCGCCAAGATCCTTAACTTTAGTAGCAAAACACTGTCAGATCAGACATGGCCTTTAAAGGAAGAAATATTTAAAAAATATTGAAAATCAATTAATATGATTAACACAACATTGTGATTATCTTCCTATCTAAGAGGACCAGACAGAATTTGCTTGCAGATTATTATTGAATGACCATATTATGATGTCCCTGTCATAGTGGAGGCTGTCAAGCAGTGAAGTTGATTGATAATATGGCGTGGGCCATACTGCATGTTTATTTGTTTGTTTGCTTATTTATTTATACTCTAATTTACACTGTAAAAAGGACATTTATTGGATGTGGGAAAGTCAAGGCAGCGGTGGATTTCCCATGAGACAGTTGAGGCTTCGTTATTTGGGGCGCCAATTGCCACTAGCAACCAATCAAATTATGACTTTCATTTAATTTAGCAAATACATTCTATAAAATAATAGCTGCTATAATCTGCTGCTTAATAAGACTAAAAATATTCTATCTTAAAATACTTTTTTATACTACATTACATGGTTTTAAATATATATATATTTTAAACACATTTATATTATTTTAATTAAGAAATTGTTCATTTTTGGGGGTTTTCCACCACAAGGCATGTTATGGTTGATCTCATGGGACATTTAAAACAATACTAACATGCAGTTCACACATTTTCCTTGCACTCACTATTATAAACTATTATAATCTCCTCTGACCGATGTTCTGGTAGATGCCACCCAATAGTAATGCTTGCCTTTCTTTGTTCTTTCTATGCAATTGTAATTTGTCATGGTGAAATGGGGTTTGCGTGAGATCTGTTTTCAAGAGAAGACTCAAAACACCAAAAAAAACACAACAACAAAAACTGAATTCATTTTATTTTAAAGATAGAAGATTATGGTTAGTCGCTGGGTAATGGCTAGAGTACCAGGCCTTGTTTTGTTTTTGTGCAAACTCCCCTTGCTTTGTGCGCCTGCTGTATAATTACCTTGTAGATTGATTTGAGCAACCTCCATCTTGGATATCTATATATATTAGGTACATGACATAAGACCTAATATAGACCTAAAATAGGGACTCTCACTGTTTAGAGTTGGGACCACCTATAGCAGAAAAGCCATAAAGTGGCAGATGACTTATGCATCTGAAATGCATGATATGTGTGTAATTAGTTTTTCTGCATTTTATTTTATTTTGTCTTTTGTTTTTGTTTGGATTATCCCTGATTTTCATGCACTTATTTGGATTAACCTATTAACTAGTTTAGCAACCACCATTTTGTGTAACAATTGCTTTTTGGTGTAATAAATTCTATGGGCCAGATGTACTAAGCTATGGGTTTGGAGATGTTGTATATAGCAACCAATCAGATTCTAGATCTCATTTACTATTACATACTAGAGAATTTCATCTCTGATTGGTTGCTATGGGAAACATCTCCAGTTTTCCAAACCCGCAGCTTAGTAAATCTGGCCCTTTAACTTGTAAAATTGCCAACATGTACAGCATACAAGATTAAAAGCTTCAAACACCATTCAATTAAACCTGGACAGGCAAATATCAGCACATCACCGTCCACGTAAAGCTCAAGAGTCCTGAGCCCTGCTTCCATTCTAGACTTGGTGCTAGACAGCTACTCTTGCTCTCACTGGTAGAAGAATAAGATAATAATAAAGTCTGCCTTCACCCTTAAGCGTTATGTCATGTGACTTTTTTGTTAGGGGGTGTGGTGAAGGACTAACTGCCCAATCAGAGGTATAACATGTTTATGCACAATTTAAGGTTGTCAGGGCTACATCCAACAGCATAGGTGAGTTCAAACACGTTAAAAAAGTGTCAAATAAGGAAAACAAATAAGTTACATATAAAAAACAAAAAACTACTCAATGTGAGGTCAGGGGGTGGTTCACTGTACAGACACAATATTCAGAAAACAATGTGTAGAAAACAGACCAGACTCTGCATGTGAGGTAAATAAAACCAGCATTCAGTTCTGTTATATTATAGTCCAAACATGTGTAATTAATTACAGTCTTGGAATAAAGCGTTGCTGACACAGAATCAATGGTTTCAGTCTCCTAATTACAATGACAAATGAATAATTAAATTAATTATTCTATATATGTAATACTGACACATTTTGTCCCATGCTGAAAGCCGAAAGGCAAAAAATATTTATAAATTACCAAACACATCAGCTCTGTCAATGGAAACAGGACCACATTAAACAGTCACTGATATAAAAACAAATACAAAATCTATTAAAATCAATGAACATGGTGGATCTATTAACAGAAGCATAGCTAAATTAATAAAAGTGCTCACTAGATAAACATAAGCAGAACATTTAAGCTCATCGCTGTCTAAAACAAGGTTATATTTTTTATAAAAAGAAAAACTGTTTCGGCAAAGAGTGCCACAGTATACATAAGATCATGATTAGACTGATCACTAAACTTATACAGCAAATAATACCAGAGAATTGGAACAGTGAATAAAACGAAGTCAATAGAAACTTTTGATTAAAGACATGTATACCATAAAAAGCTTAAAAAAGGACCCTTGTATAAACTCCAGGGGAGTAATCAGTAATCGAGTCTAATAGTGGGCTACAAAATGATCACAATGATTGAGAAAATTCACATGATATTACAAATATTTTTGCAAAACATAAATCACAAAAACAAGTTACAGTTAAACAGAGTAATGTTAAACACTTTGTTTAAACCTTAAAAAGGATCCTCTTTGGGAAAGTCGTTGTAATTTGTCATACCCTCATTTATTTTTGGGACTAATTACAATAGACCTCACTCTCAAGAAGTCTGTCTTGGGGCCTCATTCTCATTTTTCAAAATCACCGGATTGATTAAGAAATGATTTGGGCGTGATTTGTACAATCTCACGCGATGTTGTGCGATTTGATATTTTCTATATTGCGGCGATATACACCTTAAAATCGTGATTTCCAGGCTGCTAATGTTAAAATATAGGGTTTAATTCACGTAAAATTTTGGGCCACCATTTTCCTTTGCAGTCTTTAGAGGTGCTCTAGTGGTGTATGTGTGTGTGTGCTCTGTCTTCTGGCTGCCTTCTTGAGATATTTCCCAAGTGAAGTTTCAAACATTTCTCTGCAAACTATTCTGTAAGTAATGTGGTGTATTATTTTGAATGGGTTTATTTTATAAATGAATTAAATATTTGTCACATTTTTAAGCTGCAGTGTTTTTTTGGTTCTAATCAAGGCCTCAAATATGTTAGTGTGAGGGGGATTGACTGGTCTTTTGCAGAACGATTTGCTGTTTGGCGATTTCTAGGCGATTCAGTGAAATTGCCCTTAATGAATCCCACGATTTGTATGTGTTACATTGAAAAAATCGGGGCCGCGATATAGAGTTTGGCGATTTGAAATCACACACAAATCAAGCGATTTTGAGCTTAATGAATACAGAAATGTAATTTTTTAAGCTCAAATAACGCGATTTGAGGCGATTTCGGACAAATCGCATTTAATGAATGAGGCCCGTGGCGTTATGGTGTAGAAAGTGGCTAGGAACACTGTGATAAGAAACTTAAAGCTCAATTGGGGAAATCATGCTTGGCTTGCCAACATACTCGATACAGCAGTCACTGCTATTATAGCTGAGAACATTTTTTATACCACACCTTGCAAGCTCTAGATTTAAAAACAGTATTTAAACTCTAATAATTAGATATTTAGTATTTGTATTTTAGTCTATTCTAGTAGGTTTTGCCTGTCTGTATAAGATGTCAGGTATCCTAGGGTAATAAGTGGCAAAACCGGTTCTTTGTGACTTAGCCCCCAGTCAATAAAGTAACTACTGTTGGTGTAAGATGTCCTGCTGCTACGGGGCCCCGGAGAAGAGGAGAGCCCATGGCAGCTGCCACCTTCCCTGCACTCATGGAACTATAAGCAAGCTGAGAGCTACTAGCAATATATTTATAAATGGTGCTGTTTTGAGCCGCATCCTCTGACAGTTTCTCTGCTCAAGCTAAGGCCCCATTCTAGCCAATTCAATTCCACACCTGACCCCACTGCTTGTTTACAATATTTATTGAAATAACTTACAAAATGGACACACTGTTGTCTGAATCTTCACTTTTTTCATTGTAATCTTGTGTGGAACTTCTATCCTCAAGCTGGGCATAAACTAGGACAATTATCGGTCCCAGCAGGGGGTGGCCTGATAAAAGGGATGATTTCCCGCTGGGAAATGTCCCTTTATCGGCACCATACACCTCCTCTGCTGGGACCGATAATCATCCTTTACACAGCGCAGCTTTGGCTGGTCCCTGGCTGTACTACTCCCTGCAATAGACACTGCTGCTGTATATCTATGTACTATGCTGCTCTGATAGCTCTGAAGGAATACTTCAGAGCTGTCAGAGGGGGTTGTAGTCATATTCCTGGCGGTAAAAATTCCGGCAGTAAAAATACCTCCACGAGTTTCCCAGCACTGAAAATCCAGACACATAAAAAATACCGGCAAAACAAATTACCGGCAACTTAAAATACAGTCACTAAAAATCCTGACACACAAAAAATACCGGCAAAACAAATTACCGGCAATTTAAAATACCGTCACTAAAAATCCTGACACATAAAAAATACCGGCAAAACAAATTACCGGCAATTTAAAATACCGTCACTAAAAATCCTGACACATAAAAAATACCGGCAAAACAAATTACCGGCAATTTAAAATACCGTCACTAAAAATCCTGACACATAAAAAATACCGGCAAAACAAATTACCGGCAATTTAAAATACCGTCACTAAAAATCCTGACACATAAAAAATACCGGCAAAACAAATTACCGGCAATTTAAAATACCGTCACTAAAAATCCTGACACATAAAAAATACCGGCAAAACAAATTACCGGCAATTTAAAATACCGTCACTAAAAATCCTGACACATAAAAAATACCGGCAAAACAAATTACCGGCAATTTAAAATACCGTCACTAAAAATCCTGACACATAAAAAATACCGGCAAAACAAATTACCGGCAATTTAAAATACCGTCACTAAAAATCCTGACACATAAAAAATACCGGCAAAACAAATTACCGGCAATTTAAAATACCGTCACTAAAAATCCTGACACCTAAAAAATACCGACAAAAAAAAATTACAGG
>WWET01004276.1:121904-133242 GCA_011038615.1 Limnodynastes dumerilii
ATATATATATATGCCCAATAGACAATAATTGCTGTAGTTCTATCATTTTCTCAGACCAACATATCTATCCATTTCCTTTAGACACAAGAACATTCAGAAAAGTGTATATGAAAGATATGAAACTGCTGGAATTTCATGGAAATCTGCTGATGTCTGTGGTGGGATAATATAATGAAAAGCCTAAGTCAACAGAGGCCCATAAAGCTGTTTTCTGTTGTGGGCTTTTTTATTACCCTGTTAGTCAGCACTGAACTTGCTGTCGAACCCTGAAGGCAGTAAGCTTTGTGTAAAATGTAAGACATCAATACATTATCACCTAACGTTTTGCCTATAAAACTTCTGGCAGGTTATATGGTCTGGGGCTGGCACCTCCTAAAATATAGATAGTGTTTGGAAAGCAATTGGGTAGCCCTGGCTATTTAACAGTTTTTATTGCTCAAGTAACAAGACTCGTTCAAGAGCATGTTAGTATTATTTTAGCTGTATATGGTATGACATTTTACTTCACAGTTATTTATTAAATCCATTTGCAATTTTGTTTGTTGAGGTACAAAGTTTAGTTTTTTGTTTATTTTTATTTTTTTACATTTAATAAATCACTTATTAATATGGAAGTTGTGGATAAGGGCCATGTGTCCTGACATTTAATGACAGTTGTGGGAACTATGGACCGGATTCACAGATCCGGTGTGAGTTAAGTGCGGACAGACCCGCACCTAACTCACCCGTTCCTGCCCCCATCCCGCCCCACTTTTTAGGTACCTTATGGCACTTACGAGTACCATAGGGCTACCTTAACTATCCGAGCAATGTCCACACGGACATTGCCGCTACCCGCCTCCCCCCTCCCACCTTTTTCTCAAGCCCTCCCTGAGGCGGCATTACGCCACCTCTTTTTACCTAAAATACTATGGGCGGTCTTTAAAGACCGCGTGGAGGCAATATACGTACCGAAGTGGTACGTACGTTGCGTAAAGGACCTACTACGCATGTGCAGTAGGTCCTTTACTACAGATACGCACCTAAGAAGCGACTGCTTCTTAGGGTGAATCCGGCCCTATATCATGGATAAGCCTATTATGTTGATTTTGAATGTTCTCCCCATGTCTGTGTTGGTTTCCTCTGGGTGCTCCGGTTTCCTTCCACACTCCAAAAACATGTTAGGAAATAAACTGTCTGCTGACAAAAAGAAATAAATGACTGTAGTACACGCCCCTCACATGGATTGCACTTACAAATTCAGAACACTACCTTAAGTATTACTCAACCGCCCCGCATAAAATAGGGCTGGTGCATAATGTAGAATTGTACTTAAGGGCTTAACCAAAGCCCTTATTGCAGGATATGAATGGCTCACCCCGCCCACCATGCGTACACCATGTACAAACAGCAGGTCGACATACCCTGCTATAGGAAAGCATCACAGCATGAAATGCAGCATTGATGGTATTGCATTACAATACAAAGCAGCTATTTGTTTGCTTGTGCAGTACCAATGGACTGGGTAACTACCCATTTGGATCAGATAAGCATATGAAATAAATGCCAAAATGTAGAAGAAAATAAAGGTGAGGTACAAAATGTCAGGTGGAAGAGGATGGTTAGGTTGAGAACCACTGATCCACAGCCTCCCCTACACCTTGTTAAAGGTTTATCCTCCTGTGTTCACTGTGTGCTCTGCGCTACTGGATGAGGATGTTCTACTCTATCAAAATAAGAAAGTGTCCAGCTCATCACTGCTGTATGTGCCTGAAGGAGGAGATTTTTAATGAACAAAAGCCCCTGTTCATTAGTAGCCCTACCCACCTACCAATGGTTACATTGTCTCATTTAAGAAAAAAGCATTTTTAAAACACAGCACACACAACAATATACCGACTATTTTATGACTGAACAGCAGCGTGTTGCTGCACATTTCGCTCAATATTTTGTTCTTTTTTTTTTAAAATGAAAAATAAATAAATATATGAATAATAATAAATTAATTTTAACTCTGATTAAAACATACATTTAGC
Organism: Limnodynastes dumerilii; assembly: GCA_011038615.1. Taxonomy (NCBI): domain Eukaryota; kingdom Metazoa; phylum Chordata; class Amphibia; order Anura; family Limnodynastidae; genus Limnodynastes; species Limnodynastes dumerilii. The sequence continues at coordinate 123,920 of WWET01004276.1, forward strand.
CAGTTTAAATTAAGCATAAAAGGTTAAACAAATATAATATACATTGAAACATTCAAACTTGTATAGGCTGCTCCCTATTTACCTTTACATATCTGTTTGCATGTTTATTTATTCATTATTTATTTATTTATTTATTTAACAGGTATTTATATTACACCATTATATTACATTGCGTTACACCATTTTAACAATCATTATAAAATAAGACATGGCAGTAATAAACAGACTGGGAGGTAAAAGTACCCTGTTGTTATACTTTAAGCTATAGTGTATTAGGATTGATACATAAGGGTAAGTGCTATATATCACACAATTAACCAACCAGATTGTGTGGTAACAGTGCTCAGTACTTGGTATGATACTGTCATACAAGAGTGTTAGTTGTAGAACAGAGGGTAATTTAAATATAGAAAGAGTGTAAGTTTATGTCAGTCATGTTTCCCCTCTCCCGACCCCTAATTTACATGTCTATCTCCATCTCCACGGCAGAGATACAACGGTAGGATATTAGGTGACAGCCCCTTTACGTAACAACAGGTGTAAGTAACATACGTTACATACGCTGCTCGGTACGCAAACGTACTAAGGTTGTGCGCATGTGCACAACTTACAGGACAGGGATATTTACTGAAGGAGTCTATAATTACCAGATTATAGCCATTGTTGTTTAGAATGTATTGTATATATGATAACCACAGTGGTGCTTTTGAAATCATCCCCGTAGCTAAAAATATAGATCTACTCCTAAGTTTTAAAAATGGCATAATATTACATCTAAAACACTTTAAATACTCAAAAATTAAAATGCATAATGGTAGATCTAAAACACCTTAAATACTCAGACATGAAAGGCATAATTCTAGATCTAAAACACTTGAAATAAAAATTCTAAAAAGTGAATAACACCAGTTGAATACTTCTTTCTAGACCACCTTTAAGCGTTCTGACTTAATTGTCCAAATGCTCCTTATCTGCTGTCAGATTCCTCTCTGCCTTGAGCTGTAACATTGCTGTAACTTTGCATACATTTCTAACTGGCAATTCTGCCATCTCTTCTGCTAAATCACAGAAGGAGCCTTTTATTCTAGTTTTCCACTTGACAGGGAAATTATTTAGAAAATTAGCCTCTTACACTATTATCAATCTTTTGTTTTGATGCGTGAAAATTTTATTCTTTTAATAGGCCAATTTCTCATTGTCATTTACCTTTCACTGTTCTACAACTGCTTTCCATGTAAGGGGTTATTTTTTATTTTTTTTTGTCACAGGTGTTCATTTCTCTTTTCCTTGCTGACAAACTATTCTGCATCCATTTGTCTTTTTTAATACATGGAATCAAATTCTGTAAAAGTATGAGGCCTGTTTTTAACATTTCATTAATACCTGCTCAGAAAATGTGGTATTATTTTTACCTATCCAGCTAATTTTATAATTATTTAAATGTTGGATTATTAATATAAAAAAAAAAGTCTTAGCTCTAATCAAAATCTAACATCACAATTAAATAGATTCACCTTTGTTGTCTCCTGTTAAACTCCAATCCACATATACTTGTCAGCAATTCAACAAATACTTTTCCAAATGCAACTTTTCCATTGCTGGTAAATTCATATTGATTTGGGATACAACAGGACAGCTCTTTTACATAAAACTTGTCTATGCATAAGCCCACATTATATATTTCCACTGGAGGGTTTGAACAGCCGGGACTATTGTCATTGGCAGAGATAGATGGGGCCCACCTATACTTACCTTAGCTCTGCTGCAGCGGGTCTGCCTAGAATTGCTTCTGAGAGCTGCACATTAGCGGGCCAACTGACCCACTGTTAATGCAGATCTGCGGAGCTCCACCTATATGTGATGTCACGGGTGATGTCACATTGGGGGCAGAGTGCAACGGATGTGTCATGACCCCAACATTTCTGACATTTATCACTGACATTTATTTAATTCTAATCCTACATTTATTGTTAGCTTTATGTAAACTTGTAGCAGAGTTTTTTCAGGGCCACTTTTACCTCTCAATACACCCCTGTTAACAGGTATATATTAATAATATATTGTTCATACTGTTCTACTACAATCAGATCCATTTTAAACATTAATTTTGCTTTTGAAGGGGGAAGGGGCAGAGGCGGCCCTAGGGTTTGCGGGGCCCTAGGTGGACCGCCCCCCCCCCAAAAAAAGGACCCTTTTTTTTTCTTTTACATTTTTTGAAAAAAAATTAACTTTTTTTTTTTTGCAAGCTTGGTGGCCACTGGCAGCCAGGCTTGCATTTAATAAGAAACATGTCAAGCTTTTGAGATGGGATGCGGTTGCCAGTATATTTCTATCACGATACAGCCACCAGCTGAATGGCAACTGTGTCATTGTTCTAAAAAAAAAAAAATTGCTGTTGGGAATGGGAACCTATTTCCCCATTCCCAATAGTGAGAGGCTGTGGTGGAAGGTTAGGGGTAGGCTGCAATGGGCTAAGGTTAGGGTTTGGGCTTAAGGTTATGCTGCTGGGCATCGAAGGCTAGGGTTAGGCTGCAGGGAATGGAGAGTTAGGGTAAGGGTGCAGAGCATGGAGGGTTAGGGCTGAAGAAGTGGAAGTTTAGGGTTAGGCTGCGATGAAAGGAGGGTTAGGATTCTCCAGGCGTTGCTTCACAGCCGCTTTCTAAAACGCAGAAAAGCTGAACTTAATGTGAAGCTCTGTGAGAATATGACAGATAGTGATACTAACATAACAGGTGATAAGATTACATTTTTGTTTGTGGACATTGCACAAACCCTCTTGTTAATCTAGTTGCTTGTGTTGCCATTTAGGTGGATAAGCAGGCTAATGGAAAGTTGTTGTCTTGCATGGTCTAGTTTAACCCACACTGATTCCTACCACAGAGTCTCCAGTATATATGTCTGGCAAGTAGTTCTTGTCTGTCTCTGTCTGTTGTCCTGTCATTTACCACACTGGAATACAGGTCACTATCTTGCCAAAGGAGGTCTAGAAATGCTGAAAGTCTGAAATCCTGTTTTGTCACCTTTTCTGATGTTTTCCAGGAAAATGTGATCACTCCTTGTAATATAAAAAAGTGACTGCTACTTTCTGGCTGATGGTTATTAGTAAGAAACAATATCATGGATTTTATTATATGGGATATATTTTTTTTGTTTCTTATGCGGAAGAAGCAATCTAATGGCATTACTTATTTCAATAATCAGTATCCTCGTGACAAGAATTCGAGTGGCACCATAATCAGAATCTCTCTGCATTTCTCCTTGTGAAATTTCTCCTTGACCCTTTCCTTTTTTCTCTATGTTATTTATTTCTATAGCTTTTTATTCTAATAAAATTTTTATACTTTTTATGCACTAGATTTTATTGCATTTATTTAGGATATTCCTTTTGCACTGCAGTCCATTTATCAGATTTACTGCTTTGCTTTTTAATTTTGTATCCTGTATGGAACACACATATTGTTGCACTTTTCTTTCTCATCTTAAGTGATAAGTTCTATTATAGAAGAAAACATTCAACAACACGACCCTGTCTAAAAGATTATATGATTTATATGTCTATATGCGGATGCCTTGCTGATTAGAAAAGCTATTGAAGCTCTGAATGATAAGTTGCAAATAAAATTAAAAATGATAAATAACACAAAATATTGGGAAGGAAAAGGCATATCCTTATTCCTTTGCATATATTTCAATATTTTATACACTCTGGCACATTATTTTACAGACACAGACCAATGCTTCTTTATTCATAATAGGAAACTGTCTCTGACATCCCCCATGTCCTTTCTATGGCTGATGTCAAATTTAGTTGTTATAGATTGTAACAGTTGTTTATGATGACTGGTGGCATGCAAGGCCACTAAGAGGAATTCTGTGCCCTGGTACAACAACTTCTTTGGGTCCCTTATAGTTAATTATTATAGATACATTTGCACCACCGTGAAGCAGTAGGATGCCATCAAAATGGGTGTGTTAAAAATATTGGGGTGTGGCAGTGCCTTCTTCAGTGCGTGTCAAGCACTAGGCTACCCCCTTAGAGAATAAAACCTGTACACCTCTGTTATGTAGGTGGAATTAGGAGGTCCCCCAGGACATAAGAGGGGCACAGCTGAGGTATCCATGCGATAAGGTACAGAGGGTGAAACAAATGGGAGGGCAGCACTCACCCTGGTAGTTTAATATACATCAAAACCTGAATAAAATAACTATTAATTGTACACAATTTACAACACATTCTATTTAGGGTTTGTCTCTATTAATAAATATAAACACAAATTAAGTGCTAATTGTAGCAGGTTGAGAATATTAAACTATGGTGATAATTTTCAACGGGATCAGCAGCATTATTTATTATAAACATTATCATTTTCTCAACAAAACACTCCGCCTGATCAACAGCTGTTTCAATCTGAATTGGAGGGAGATAAAGTATTAGAGCCTTACCTTATATGATGTGATATTATTTTATTTTAAACTATATTATTAAATATCAATTTAATATACGTCAAGCACTTTTATTTATTATAACATTGGTGACTATTTTCCGAATATTTTTCTCCCTCATAGTAATTACACATTTAATAGAAACAAAACCTAAATAAAATAACTAAGAATTGTGTTACATTTTGAAATAACAATAAAATATCATTAAAATGGTCTCCAAAGAAGTTACTGTACAATCACTAGTGTTTTAAAGGTGTTTCATGAGAGGGAAAGAATGGAGGCCCGTGGTCAGTGTACAGTAAGGGCATGCTCACATAATTGCTCTAGAACCAGACCTGAACATAGACGTAAGTATGCATCATTTATGCAGCACCAGCCATGGGCCATGTTTAAATCCAGGGAGCTGCTGCTGCCTGACACTACACAACATCATTCTGACCATTCCGTTTCCACATTTCATATTCTGAACTCAATACAAATGGTAGGATACTGCTGCCTATGCATTTTGTTAGTGTAACATAATAATAAAAATTATACAAATTATTCATTTTTTCCTCTCAATTAATTCTTGCCATTTTTTTTTTGTGCATTCACATTGTGACTGAAGAACTTGCACAAATCATGGTCACCACTTCCAGTATACATTACAGTAAAGTGCACTGTGCTTGTGTTTGTGGACTAAACTAAAACCTTAGAATTCCAAGGTAACTCATCATTTGTGTTCTGATGTGTGTTTACTTCTTTATTGGGCAAATATGAAATCATTGAACTACATTTTGGTGCAACTTACAGCCATCAGTCTGAGTGGATATGTCTCTACTAGCTTTGAGCTCCTAGGTTTTGAAAAATGGACCAGTTCTTAATTGCAAAATTGTTCAATTTCAGCCAAAATGTGTAGTGAATAGTGGGGGTCTGTTCTTTTCAAATCCATAAACAGATTTTCTATTAGATTTAGGTCAGGGCTATAACTTGGCCATCAGTGATATTCACTTGACCAATTGTACATTCACTGCTAAAGTGAAACATCAAAACAACATTATGTTACCACCTCAATGTGTACAGTGAGTATGGTGTGTTTTGGGTGGCGTCTATCTATCTTAAGCCCCTTCTTCCCCCTTTTCCAATATAAGATGTAGTTCACCTTCCATCTGTTTTACTTGAATTAACCAACATGATAACCCTAAAATTACATTGAGATCATTAAATATACATTGTGACCACTTGACTTTTTTTGTAGCCTTTTTATACAAAATAAAAATGTGATATTAAAAAACTATTACATTTATGTTGAAATTATCCATATACTATAAACGTTGATATGGGCCTGTCATATGTTATTACATCCTTATCACCCAACTTTAACATTCTCTCACAACACTACTATTGGGGCTTGATACTGAACAGGAAGACATAAGGATTAATTAGAAGCTAGGCTGTCAAAGCTAAGCAGAGTAATTCATATTATAAACACAAAATTTAAGCTTTAGGCACAATAATATGCAGGTAAATACTAGGATATTATGGTCTGCCCCAAACAGGTTTTTATGATGAATATTATTATTATTATTATTATTATTATTATTATTATTACTATTAATAATAATAATAATAATAATAATAATAATAATATATCATCATACTATTTTTAAACTACTCGTTAAATCTCTGATAATAGAGTGAGCTGTGGACACATTTGGATTTTCATGAACAGTACACTCACCTAAAACTTCAAGACATAAAATATTAACTTGCTGTGGAGAGATGATGTAATGTTTCGGACCATTACATAGTCCTTATCAAGCAGGATAATGAACTTTACAGTTTGCTACCAAAACCCTCTTCACGTTACAAAGATGAGAATGTCAAATAAGGTGCAAAAATAGTATCTGTATTAAAAGTGTTTGATGTTTCATGCCTACTGGGTTTTACTTCCGAAGTTTCTCTGGCAGTCTTGACACATCTCTATGAACAGTAATAGCTAAAGACATGGTCCTTTAAGGCACCATAAAATATGGTAAGTGAAGTATGAAAAGTGATGCCGTTTTTACCTAGCCATTCTTCCCTGTTTTGGTGACAGACGCATTATCTTTGTGGTTTATGGTAGATATATATTGTCACTTTTATTTCAATTTGCTTTGCCATGTAAGCATTCAGGCTGACAAGTATTCCAGCAGAACTTATTATGGATGATATCAGAGGGTGCATTTTATCTCTGTTGTTACACTCTAATATAAAGACTGGAGTTTATTCTGTGAGTGTGATGGTTACAGACACTTGGATACATATAGCCTTGCTTTCCTAAAGCTTGTATTGTAATGGTGAGGCAAATGTAAAGAACAGTACTCATGTAATCATGAATAAGAATGTTAAATGTTTTGATTATTTACCCTGTGTTAATGTTGTGCTGACCAAACACTAACCCCTATGACTGAACAGATAGATATTATAGACCTTATACCAGTCAAAAAATATATAATAAAAATTGGGGAAATGTAACTTTTATTCTTAAATATTTGCTTAACACATTTGTACTTGATAACAATTGAGGCACCAAATTGTTATCTTAGATCAGACACATTTCAAATTGAATTGAAACTATTGTTAAAACAAAATATGAGCCTGATCCAGGCATGTCCCTGTGACTGGTGTAAACCTTTAACCATAAACTGTGTGTATTCATGTCTGCGACTGCATAGTTAAAGTGAGTACACCCTTACTCTACATTAAATAAGTTGTTAAATCACCTTTCTCCCATGGAACGACCTTCCAAATGCAAGCAGTCACAGCAGTAGTGTATATATTTATATACACTTGCACACATTTCATATATTGAATTAGAAGCGCGGCCTGTGTTTTTTGTTACTTTGCTAGTTTCACTTTGGGAGTTTGACCCCTCCCACAAAATGGCTGCTTGCACACTGTTCAAATAGTAGGGGTGTCTTAACTTAGACCTCCTGAGTACACATATAGCAGATGGATAGGGACTCACCTACAGGAGGTGCCTTGACGCTGGGCAGGTGAGCTTAACCCAATATAGGTCATAGTTGCCAACTCTCCCTGAATATCAGGGAGACTCCCTGAAGATTGGACTATCTCCCTGACTCCCTGAAGTGTTTGGTAATCTCCCTGATTCTAATTTCATCCATTGAGATCTATGGAGATGACCAATTTCATGGAGGCCAAGATGTAATGAAATAATCTTGTTAATCAGCTGCAGCGTCACTTTTAGCTTTTCTATAAAGATAGTAATGAAAGTATTCACTGACAATTTAATAATCAATAAATACTGACATTTTTATTGTAAAATAGTTTTCCTGGCAGTGCTAGATATACCTATGGGTGGAGCTATTCACAGGACACACCTCTTTGGCGCTACAGGACACACCCCTTTGGTGCAGCACCTTGATAGTGCTCTTACAATCTCCCTGATATTCATTTGCAAAAGTAGGCAACCATGATATAGGTATATTGTGTAAAGCTCCCTTTTATGTATGTGCTGACACATAGTGTTATATACTGCTTGTTTGGAGCGCCGGTCCTCTCTTTTGTTCCTTGTAATCACACAACTGTCAGGAATAATTGGAAATCAATAATATAATAAAATAAAAATCTAATACATAATAATAATAACAAACCAGTTTCAGACTTACAGTACTGCTGTACCAATGGATCAGCCTTCCATGTTGGCCTCACTCCTCACTCACAAGAAATTCTACTCCTCTAACATTTTATGTAAGGACACACGGGAAGTTTAGATTACAGTTTACAGTTTAAGTTTAGATGGAAGGTGCTTAGTATGCCCTTATTGTACTTTTTTCATAAGTCCCCTCTAACTTTCGTGTATCCTACATGCTGTTTGAATGCCTGTGGAAATTTTTCCAGTACTGAAGTCTGAACCCAGAGGAAATGCAGTCTGTGCATATACCCAGGGTTGGAGGTCCTAGGGGAATCTGCCTGCAAAAACCCACTTTGCCCTTGCTTGTTACACTCTATCCCCACCAAAATAAATATACAAAGTTCCCCAAATATATAAAGTTGGATCCTTCAGAACTACTTTACCATTATACTCTCCTATGAGGTGGCTCTAGGCATAGGCAACATAGTTGGTCACCTTGGGTTCCGTAGGTTAGGTGGCCCAGCAAACCCAGCAAACCCTGACTGCCCTGGCCGCTTACTAAGAAATATTAGCTCATCCAGCTAGAGCAAGGTCCATTCAAAGGACTGGGGGACTGAAGACCATGGGCTCTATTTACGGACACCGCATAAATCTGGGGAGTGATAGTGATCCAGGCTCGCTTATCATCGCAGCGAGCCTGGTCACTTCACTCCCCAGATTTATAAAAACTTACCTTCATCGTGAAGACTCACGATGTCCGGTGAGTGTTTCCACTGCATCACCAGCGCTTCACTCGTATGTGAAGCACTGACGATGCAGTAAAATAGTTGCGCATGCGCCATACACGCACGGCGCATGCGCAATGTTTACCTGCTGTACGGAGTGGTGGCATAAGGAATCAAGCTGAGTCCTTAATGCTTTTTTTTTTATTCTTGGCGATCCCCCTGAACCACCAATGTTTCCCCCTTTTTATCCACTGAAGCACCAATGACAAGAGGAGATTCAGACCTATATAAAATATATATAAAATGATTATATATATATATACCTTCAGACATATACTGTATATATAATCATTTTATATAGGTCTGAATCTCCTCTTGTCATTGGTGCTTCAGTGGATAAAAAGGGGGGAAACATTGGTGGTTCAGGGGGATCGCTAAGAATAAAAAAAAAGGCATTAAGGAATCAGCTTGATTCCTTATGCCACCGCTCCGTACGGCAGGTAACCATTGCGCATGCGCCGTGCGTGTACGGCGCATGC
>WWET01004277.1:15130-25508 GCA_011038615.1 Limnodynastes dumerilii
TAGGAGGGGCAGTGGGGCAGGGAGATGGGGTTTCCCAGCTGGAGCCACCGTGCGCTCGTTGCCTAGGGGGGGTGGGGTTAGTACTTTCCCGGTGGCCCAGTGGCGGACTACAGGATACCTGTCCACGCAGGATATGAGACAGTGGAAGCCCAATGGGGCTCCCCACTGCCTCCCTTGCCGTCTTCTGTCTTCCTGCGCCGCTTCTTCCAATTCTTCCAAGCCGTTTCTTCTTTCTTCAGCCGCTTCTGGCCCTTTCCTCCACAGCATGCAGCTTGACCTTCTCTCTTCGGCCTCTTCCGGCCACTACTGTTGTTTACCAGCCCATGCGGGTGATTGGCTCACCACGGCACCGCAATGCACCCTGGGCGCCGCAGGGGCGCCTGGGTGCAGTGCTGCGGTGAGCCCTGCAAGGCTCACCGCACTGCCCTCTTTCAAAATGGCCACTGCGAACCCTGATTGGCTCGCGGCCGCGCCATGTGACCAGCTGGCAGCACATCAGAATTGATTTGCTATCAGCCGCAGTTCCTGGAGCTGGGGATGGCGGCTGCCATCCTCCACCGCGCTACTCACAACTTGGATGTGTCTGAAGACTTGGAGCTTGACCACCCCCCAAAAAGTGATCTTGAGCTTGTTTACTTTATTAATGGAGGTTCTAGCAGGAAATCGCTGTGATCGGGATATCATAGCCATTCGAGAAATGGGATGATTGTCCTCTGTTAGTAAATTGCGCAGCTTTACAAAGGAATGGGAAACAGCTAAAGCTATTTTAGCTATCAATATGGGATAATGTGTGTCTGTCTGTGTTTGTCTTTTATGTTCACTTTTTTCTAAATTTGACTATTTAACTCTGCTTAGCCTCTTAATGCCAGGAGGGAATGGCGATCCTTCCAGCCATGGGTCCCCAGAGGTTTCCTCCACAGGGGGTTTTCCTCTCCTGAGTGCTGAAGGATGACTCTTCGTGAGTCTAAAGGCTTTCACCCCCTTGATCCTCATATAGGACAAGTTTAGAACAATCCTTTAATAAATATGGTATTTTGAAATATATCTTGCTTGTTTTTTTTTTTGCTGAATTCTCTTTTGAAGGTGATGAGGAATCAGTGAGATCTCACAAGGTCAATAAGACCAGAATTAATAATGGGATTCATGGATGTAGAGGATAAGAGATGAATGTAAAATTTAGAAGGTATGAGAAGAAAATACTAATCATTTCAGGGATATGTTCCCAAGAATTAATTGAAATTAGTTCTATAAACACTGATAAAAAAATATTGCGTTTATATAAGAATACATTTATATTCTATATAATATTATATAGAATTGAATTTTAATACCCTAATATTGGGCCTGATCCAGACCTACGCCATCCAGCAGCGTAAGATAAGTTCCTCTTTTGCAGTAGAAACCTTTAAAACAATTATATTATGTGGGGTTCAAACCCCTCTTATCAGAGAGCACAAATAGGAGCATTCTATAGTTTTGCCCTTACACAGTAATAGAGATTCTTCTGTCTATAAATTTTTACTAATAAAGCCTCGATGCTGGTGGAATTCTATATTATACCCCTTTCACATCACTGCCCAGGAAATATCCTGAGTCTGTGAACGCAGATGATCCCAGGGTCACACACCCTGTTTCACATTGCAGGGCTGACCTAAGAAATTCCAGGGCCCGGGTCTGCCCCGGCAGTATTGTGAGTTATTGTGAGTTATCATACTGTGTAATTTGTTCACTGTTGCTCGGGCAACACTTGTCGCCAGGGCAATAGTAAACAAAAGATACAAATAAAGTAGTTTCTGTTGAAAAACCCGGGTAGCACCTTTCAAACTGTACCCCTACCCGGGTCGGACCTGGGAATAACCCTTCTTTTGTCCTAGGTCCAATTCCCAGGTCATTAGACCCGGGTACAGGCACCCGGACCCTTTCACACTGAGCCCTTTTTAGGGTGATGTGAAAGGGATATATATGGTCTGTTTTCTTGATATAGTGTGATCTGCTTATTCATTTTACATGGGTGTGCAGACAATGCACAATTAAATCTATTAGCCATTGGAGAAAGAATCTGATCTGCTTTCATCATCTTAGTAACCTCATATTGCCAACAGTACCATAGTCTCCCGAAATTCTTGCAGCAAACTTGGACTCCTAAGAAAAAGGAGACAGAGCTGACTGTAGACCTTATGGGGTCCTATCCAATATATTGATTTGGGTCCCCTGCCACTCGGCTTCATTCCCCATTAGGTGGCCTAGTAAAAATGTCCTATACAATGTGTCAACATGGTTATTATATTGTTTTTTTTCAATATGGTAATTACCCAATTGCTGGATCAATTTTTACCTCCCATCTAAATCATTTTGAATCCGCTTTTAGTTATTTTTGTTTCAGGTATAAGACTCTCTTAGCTCCTCACCCCCTTTTTTTTTACTATGGAATCAGTAAGAAATAGGAGATAACAAAGGTTGACAGAAATGTTTAATAGAAAAGATGATGACATTGCCTTTCAGGGTGATAACCTAGAAAATATTATGCACAGAATGGGGAAACTTTTAATTAAAGAAAGTAAGTCCTGGTGGGAGATAGGAGTCAAGGAAGCATCTCGGAATTCAATAAATGTTGGGAAAGACTTTTACAGGAATGTTCATGTCAGTTGATTGAACTCATTATTGAAGAAAGATGTAAAAAATTGACCGAGCATACAACTTTAAGAAGGAACTCTGTGACGGCATCATCTCATTTCTTAACTGCAATTGATTACCAGGACTGGACCCTTTAAATACCCTTTCAGAAGTCAGCTGGAGCAACACTTTAGAAAGGGCGTTCCTGCCCGAAATGCAATGCGGCTCCAGAGATCCAGGGATACAGCTGACCTTCTGCTCACATCGTTCTGACAATGGCTGGGACCAGACTGATTACAATGGGCTGGATCCAGACCTTGTTAAGTGCATGAACTTAGTTACTCCTGGGCTAAACCATGTTGATTTCAGGGGAGTCATATTTCATTTGTTGCAAACAGTATTAGTGTTGAGAGGTGATATTTCCTAACCCAAGTTTAAATAACAGTGTGACAGTAAAGCTGGTCAGTATCTGTGTGCAGTAAGCAATTTAAAGATATATCCCTGCATGCAAAGAATACAATTAACTTGGCTCCCACTGAAATCAACATGGTTTAGTCCTTGAGTAACTAAGTTCATGCACTTAACAAGGTCTGGATCCAGCCCAATGTTAGGCACCTCCTGGGTCTGTATAGATGCTCTCCACCAGCCAACCCTACTGTTTACTCTGATCATGTTGAAGGAGGGAAGTGTTTCTACTTATTAATTTATTGATTTATTTTTATCTGAGTGATTGTTTTTATGTGATGAATTAAAAGTTATGTCTTAATCTTTTTACTTTGTCTCCTTAATTGGAAAGGTAAAACAGATGAATTGGGTCTTCCACAGATATACCTCAATTGAAATCTTCCTTTCAGAACTTATGCCGCTCTGATTAGATTCTTTACCATAAACTGAGCAAATATTGATGAACTTTTATTAATTCATTTGGAAGTATTGCCTTTTAATCTTAATACCGGCACCTTTTTACTATTACAGTGATCTATATATTTGCACAAATAGGATTTACTTTTGAACTGATATATTTATGAATTGGTATTTTTATGAATGGTCATTTATTTATTGTTTTAAATAGAGTATATGCATTGGGTTAGCTTTTATCTATGTTTGGCTCTCAATTTATAAACATATATATGTGACCCAACATTGGGACTCTCATTGTTAGGACCACCATATGCAGAAAGGCCTTGGGGGTGGCTGGTGGCTTATCATATATTTGCGCAAATATGTGTAACAGACATTTCTGCGTTTTATTTTACAGATAGACGGTATAGTCTGTTACTGGTTTATGGCAGTGTTGCTGGGGGCATTTTCTTTCCTTTGTTTCTGTTGCCAGCAGATTAACTTCCATTCTTTGTTTGTAGCTTTTATCTATCACAGATTTTATTTATTTAAATGTTTCATATATTTAGGCAATATGGAAAAAGTCTTCTGTTAATTAATTTGACACAGACCTTTTATGACGTATCCATTCCTGTCCATTTCTCGTAAGTCAGTTTGGGTCATTGTCCGTTTCCATCCCCCCTACCAGCACTGTATACAGACACATATTTGTATTTTGTACCCCATCTGTTCAAGGTGGGGTCACGATTAGATTTTTTTGAAAATTAGATAAACAGAACATTAAAATAGAAAGCACATTAGTACACTACATTATGGGCTGTATTCACAGATCCGTTTTCACGTGGAGTTGCGTGAGTATTTTTAGGTACGTTTTAACGGCGCATGCGTAGTAACTTTACGTAAGTTACGTAGAATATACGCACGTAAGTGCTTTAGGTTTGGACATGTAAATCGCACTTGGGAACATACGTACGGAGGGGCGGGGTTGAAATACATACCTGAAAAGTTGCGTGAAAGAGGGTGGGGGGAAGCATTTAAATGAGGCTTTGAGGGCGCGGTTACATAAAATCGCACGCACGGCATGCATATACGCACATATATGAGAGGTGCTCTATGGAGGTGTAAGTCTACGATAGCACGGCTGGGAAAGGGGAGTGTCATGGGTGTTGGTGGGTGTTGCCTTGCTACGTGCGTGCGTATAATTGCATACTTTTAAAAAACGAATCTGTGAATATGGCCATACATATTTACAGTGATATCAGTGGTAATATCCTGTTGTATCTGGTCCTCTTCTTATCTCTCTCCAGCAAGCCCACACCACATCACTCTGACACCATCACTATTGATATACAAGGGACCAGACAACTACTCTTTTAGTGCATACAGCAACCTGAGGACCCACACAACAGCTGCAACACCGAAACTGGGGACAGATTCTATACCACCACTACTATACTACTATAAGAAGTGTTTAAAGGAAGAGGGGAAAGTACTAGAGGAGCAATAGGTTAAAGAGGTAGGCATAGTTAGGGTTAGGCTGTGACGAAGGGATGGTTAATGTATGGCCATGCTGATGGGATGGTTAATGGTAAAGGTGGTAAAGGTTATGCTGCGGTGATGGTTAGGGCTAGATTACAGTGGGGCGGGAGTACAGTAAAGTTAATGTGTTTTTTCTGTCTGATTGAGTGGTCGAAGTGAAAATTAAGAAGTGGAGGTATGAAAATATATAAATAATAAAGTAATAAATGGATATTTTTTTACTTTACAATTATATTAGTGGGAGAAGTGACTGTATGGTATACCCCCTCACTTCGAGCCCTGGTCTGACTATTCAACACTTTACTAACCATGGACCAGATCCAGAGCTACGACCACTAGTGTATTTACGCTTCTAGTCGTAAAAACGCAGTTTTGCATGCACGCGGCAGATGTTACGGCCAGGAACTCTGAAGTACTTACGAGCGTACCATCATCAGCATAACTACGTACGAAGGGGCATGCGACCCCCGTAATTACGCTTTGGAGGGGTGAGGCATTTAAATCGTACAGTATGGGCGTGGTTAGGCGCGTAAGTACGTGCAGCCATTATGGCCGACCGCAGTTATGCTTGGAAAAGTTAAGGTAGGGCTTTATAAGCATAAAACGGGAAAAATACGTACGACCGAGAGGAGTGCCAAGGGGAGTGCATAGTATTTACGAACGCGTAAATACGCTACATGTTGAAACGTAAAGTAAACGTAGGTCTGGATCTGGCCCAATGTATTTACAAATAGGAACGTCTGCAGACTTTCGTATGCTATGTACGTAAGTCTGAAGAAAAATGGTACTGCGCATGTGCAGTACCATTATATCCGCAATGGAGTGTGACCAACCAATGCTGCACATCGTGTGGATCAGAGCCCTGCACGTGGAGGAGCATGCCCAGGCACGGCGACAGGGGGGAACAAGGGGGACAGCTGTGACGGCCCGAGCTTCAGAGGGACCCCCGAAATCCACTGCTGCAAACACTATTGAGCAGGGATCGGGCCCCAAAAAACATGAGTTTACCAGACTCTAATATTTCTGTTGCCAGGCCTGGGCATGCTCACCCTATACATAAGAGATATGCACTGGGAGATGGGGGGTGAGAAAATACATGCAACTTGTATAATAAGTGCTTGGCTAAGCCCTTACATACCATTCAGTACCCCTCAGTGCAGAATACTTTAGGCAGGGGGTCCTGCAGGAAATAAACAATTCGCACATAGGAGAGCAGAGGGGGAGTACTGCTCTCCTACATGCAGAATTGTTAACGTGACCATACGTCCCGTTTTGAACGGGCCAGTCCAGTTTTTTGAGGGACTGTCCCGTTGTCCCTGTGCCCTGCTTTGGGACGCCAAAATGTCCAGTTTTCAGAGAGCAACAGGTGACATACACTGAGAGAGCTGGAGGTAAGAAGACAGCAGGAAAAGGTAAGTTTATTATGTGGAAAGAAGGTATTTTGTGTTGGGAGTGTGGAGGAATAACATGGAGGGGGCACACACTAAAGAGGCAGCTATAAGAAGAAAGGGGAAATGAGCCTGGCTGGACAAAACTTAAGAGGGGGAAATAAGACTGGCTGGACAAAAATAAAGGGGGAAATGAGGCTGCCTGGACTAAACTTAAGAAGGGGAAATAAGGCTGACTGGACAAAAATAAAGGGGGAGATAAGGCTGGCTGGACAAAAATAAAAGGGGAAATGAGGCTGACTGGACAAAAATAAAGGGGGAAATGAGGCTGGCTGGACAAAAATAAAAGGGGCTGGACTAAAGGTAAGAGGGGTAAATACGGCTGATTGGGCAAAAATAAAGGGGGAAATGAGGCTGACTGGACAAAAATAAAGGGGAGATAAGGCTGGCTGGACAAAAATAAAAGGGGGAAATGAGGCTGACTGGACAAAAATAAAGGGGGAAATGAGGCTGACTGGACAAAAATAAAAGGGGAAATGAGGCTGACTGGACAAAAATAAAGGGGGAAAGGAGGCTGGCTGGACAAAAATAAAGGGGGAAATGAGGCTGACTGGACAAAAATAAAGGGGGAAATGAGGCTGACTGGACAAAAATAAAGGGGGAAATGAGGCTGACTGGACAAAAATAAAGGGGGAAATGAGGCTGACTGGACAAAAATAAAGGGGGAAATGAGGCTGACTGGACAAAAATAAAGGGGGAAATGAGGCTGACTGGACAAAAATAAAGGGGGAAATGAGGCTGACTGGACAAAAATAAAGGGGGAAATGAGGCTGACTGGACAAAAATAAAGGGGGAAATGAGGCTGACTGGACAAAAATAAAGGGGGAAATGAGGCTGACTGGACAAAAATAAAGGGGGAAATGAGGCTGACTGGACAAAAATAAAGGGGGAAATGAGGCTGACTGGACAAAAATAAAGGGGGAAATGAGGCTGACTGGACAAAAATAAAGGGGGAAATGAGGCTGACTGGACAAAAAATGTTCCAAACAGTGGATTTGGCCACACCTAATGTTTTTGCTATCTCTCTGATGGGTTTCTTTTGATTTTTCAGCCTAATGATGGCTTGCTTCACTGATAGTGACAGCTCTTTGGATCTCATATTGAGAGTCTAGTGCAACAGATTCCAAATGTCACACCTAGAATCAATTCCAGACCTTTTCCCTGCTTAATTGATGATGAAATAATGAGGGAATAGTCCACACCTGTCCATGAAATAGCTTTTGAGTCGATTGTCACATAACTTTTGGTCCCTTAAAAAGTGGGGGCACATATAGAAACCGTTGTAATTCCTACACCGTTCACCTGATTTGGATGTAAATACCCTCAAATTAAAGCTGAAAGTCTGCAGGTAAAGCACATCTTGTTTGTTTCATTTCAAATCCATTGTGGTGCTGTATAGAGCCCAAAATATGAGAATTGTGTCGATGTCCCAATATTCATGGACCTGATTGTATATAGTCCTTTCGTTGTACTGTCACTCCTCTGTACTGGTTAATATTGCTGTGGTGCTCAAATAACTGCAATCAATATTCCTCCCATTGAAAATGGCACTCTTGAGGCTTTTAAACAGTAAATAAACTTTTCTTTATTTCAATATGTTATCATTTATAAGAAGTCTGACGTTTCAATCACCAATGCAGTGATTTTCATCAGGGCAACATAATAAGGTATTTGTGGGTCAAGCAGAGGCAATACATATACAAGATATTTATAGAGAAATGTAAAGATCATCTTACCTGTTCCCGTGCATGCTGCAGAGTGGATTCCGGCGCGCTGTTGTCCTGACAACAGAGGGACACGTTTTAGGTGCCTGAGACCCGTTCAGCAGTACAGTGTAGACGGGAAGACAGGTTTAGAGTGGAGCTGAAGCATACAGTTGTGATGCACTAATCTAAAAATCATTAAAAAAGGCAAATATGGATTAATGGAGAGGTGGTTAGCAATATTACTTAATTTAAGTCTATAAACGAAAGCAGTTTTACTGCTACACATGGAGTAATATAGAGAGGATAAGGGGAGGGGGAGGAACGGACATAGAGCAGGCTATCATAGTAACAATTGTCCAAGCCATATGAAACATCTTAATGATCAGTACACTTGTCCATATCCATCAAGACCCTCCTTAGAGAAAACAATTAAGTGGGAGCTGTTCATTAAGCCCTGAAGGGGCTACACAGTTAAGCCTAAAGATCCATGTACTTTCTCTTCTTAGTAGACTTAGAGCTCTGTCTCCTCCTCTTGCTATAACTGTACTATGGTCTATTTCCATATATTTCAAATCTTTGAGTGTACGTTGTGCTGCTACCCAATGTCTGGACACTGGCTGATCTTGTTTCCGCCCAGCAAGGGCAATCCTGATTGCAGAGCGGTACAACGCTATACGTTCCTTCAGCATGCGTTTGGTTTTTCCCACATATACGAGATGACATGGACACTGGATCATATAAACCACATATTTTGTGGTACACGAGATGATATACCTAATGGTGTAAGTAGTATCTTGGTGTGGGTGCTGGAATGTTGATCCAATCAGGAGCTGGTTGCAAGTCATGGTTCCTAGGCATTGGTAGCATCCTGGTTTCTTCCTTAAAAAGGTTCCTGAAGCTTCTTCACTTGAACTTCTTATATAATTTTTACATAAGATTTGCTTGAGGTTCTTGCCTCTAGTATAACTAGGCAATAGCAATCTTTGTCTAAAGCCTGGCAATGAAGTATCTGTAGCAATAATTGGCCATAATGATTTAGCCGCTCTTCTAGAGAAAAAGCTGAGATGAGAGAATTTTGTAACCCACAGAATCCGTTGGTTCATGGATTTAGATTCTCTAGGTTGTAGAGTAGATTCTCTGGATATGGTATCTAGTTTTGTCCTTGCTTCTTTTATCACTTTTGGTTGGTAGCCTCTTTGCAAAATGTTTTTTAGCTGATTCCTCCACTAGTTCCTCTGTTTTTAGTGGGTCACAAGTAATTCTTTTAACTCTCACCATTTGGGAGCACGGTAATGCATTTTTCAAAGTGTGGGGGGGTGGAAACTTGTGGCATAAAGTAATGTGTTGCGATCGGTTGGTTTTGTATAGGCTTCCGTGCTGATGTTGTTTCCTTCTCTCTTTATCAGTACATCCAGATATGCAATCTGGTCAGCATTTACAGAGAAGGTAAATTTGATGGTAGGATTTAGTGTATTTATCTTGTTAATTGCCATCATAAACATATTTTCAGTTCCCTTCCAGAGGATGAATATATCATCTATATATCGATAAAACATCAGCAGATGATCTTTGCTGTTGCGTACGATGGGGCCACATTGGACCCCATCACACAGCCCTGTTTTTGGAGCCAATATTTGCCGTCAAAGGAAAAGTAGTTGCAGGTCAAAACGATATGTAATAACTTCATCAGCCAATCTATAGAGGGGCCTTGATACTCCTGGTGCTGTTGCAGTAGTTTTTGGGTGGCCTCTACACCTTCCTTGTGAGGAATATTGGTGTAGAGGCTCACCACATCCACTGTGCATAGGTAGAAGTGCTGTGGGAGATCTTCCAAAGATTGTAAAATATTGATAAACTGGGTCGTGTCCTTCAGGTACGTAGATTGGATTTGTACGACCAGTTGCAGAAAAAAGTCCACAAAGGAGGAGATGGGTTGTAATAGGGACCCCATTACGGAGATTATGGGTCTCCCAGGTGGTACCTTGCAGTCCTTGTGGATCTTAGGAACAATGTAAAGTTGTGGTGTCCGTGGAAAGGGAACCGTGAGAGCGGCTAAATCATTATGGCCAATTACTGCTACAGATACTTCGCTGCCAGGCTTTAGACAAAGATCTCTATTGCCTAGTTATACTAAAGGCAAGAACCTCAAACAAATCTTATGCAAAAATGATATAAGAAGTCCAAGTGAAGAAGCTTCAGGAACCTTCTTAAGGAAGAAACCAGGATGCTACC